>WEIU01023084.1:496122-572779 GCA_013389925.1 Aegithalos caudatus
AGGGACAGCGGTGCCCCTGGCCCCGGGAACAGCGGAGGGACAGCGGCGGATGAGCCGGTAACGGGCACAGCGAGCGAGAGGGCAGGAGTTGATACAGTTTTAGAGTTACAGTTTTACATTTTATCATTGTTGGTAGGAAACACCCTGAGACTGTAGGGTCAATAGGGCGGGGAGAAATATTTGCTTAAATTATTTTTTTCCCCCCCTTCCTTTCTGGTCTTTCTTGGGCTCGAGTACGAGCAAAATCCTTTGAGAACATCTGTTTCTCACAGTTCACAAATCTCTGAATGGTGATGGGGGAAGGTCTGGGGAAGCTGGCTGAGCTGAAATGCTGAGAGAGATGTGGGAAAGCCAGGGCAGCTGGAGTGCCTTGTAAAAATAAAACCAAAATCTAGCTTTTATGTGGAACAGCACAGCTCAGATGCATTGACTGAAGGTTTTGCAGCCTGTACTCTTTATGCTGAGATATGGCTCTTGGACTTGTACTGGATAATGTGAGGTTTTTCAAAGATCTGCTTGTGGTATTTCGATGTTTCCTGTTCTCTGAATGGACAAGCAAAATGCCCTGAACAAACTTGGCTTTTGTGTCTTTTTTAAGAACTAAAGCTTTCAAATGCAGTCTTTTCCAGAGTTACCAAATAAACAACAAAGAGCAGATAAAGATGACATTGAGGATGGGTGGGCCTAGTGTTTCTTGGGGCACACATTTGCAGTGCAGGAGCCCTCCTTCCCCAGTTACTGAATTAGTCACACTTCTGTGGTGACAGCAGCAAACTAGCTGGTGATGGAGTTTGCCACTACTTCGTGTAAGATGTGTTCTTTTTTAGCCTGGGGAGAAGGCACCACTTCATGCCAAGGAAGTGATTCTTTAGGTCAATGCACAACACCCTGCTGTTTTGCAGCCTTTAAGAAGGAACGTGTAGTCTGGTTGTAGGGGTAGGGCTGCCTGCAGAAAGGCTGTGGTACTAAACCACCCTGAAAACCAAGTGTCTTGGACAGCCTGTGCTTTTGGCCCATGCAGGAGGCTGGAGCAGTATTCAAGCTCTCTGACAGAGCTCTGGTCTTCAGAATGTTGATTCTAACGGATTAAAATCTCCTGCTGCCTTTCCTGCCTACAGAGGTCTCTAGAAGGGGGAAGGGGAAACAGCTGGCTCTTCTCTTTCCAGTTGAAATGTTAACTGTGTTTGCAGTTCTCGTTTACTGGGCTGGTAACAAAAAGTGTTTTGTGATACAGATTGATTTACTTCTTTCTTGTCCTTGCTTGTAAACTTCGGGTGAAATCTTCAAAAAGGTTGTCTGTCATGTTGTATTTATTAAGGAAAACCAGAGATGGTGGAAATGGTCCCTGAATTTAAGCAGGTACCAAACCTGACATTTGACAAGGGATTCAGGTGCCCCAGATTACAGCATCAGCATGCACTTGTTGGCAGCTTCTCCCATTAAGCTTGGAGTTGTTTTAATGTGGCAACCAGAGCTTAGAAGCTCTAACTTCATGTGTTCTCTGTTGTCAGTGATCTCTAGTGGGGAGACAGTGTTCATCCCGGGGCTTCTCACTGATCTCAGTCTCACAGTGCAAATAGGTGATTGTAGTTTGTATTTAAGATGGGTGTGAAGCATCTCAGAGCTATTCTCAGTGATGCCCCATAGGTGACCTTACCTTTTATTTTGTAAATTCGACTCTGCTTTTTCCTGGTGCCAGTGCTACAACTCCGTAGGTTTTGTTGTCTGAATAAGAACTGTCTGCTGAGAGAGATAGGGAAGATGAGCCTGCATTCTGTGTCAAACACAGTTTTTGTGCTCAAATAGTTGGTATGAGCTGCATCATTGCTTTCCATGGAGCTTGGAAGTGATGTGGATGCTTGATCTCCTAAATAGCAGCAATAACACAGAGCTGAAAAACCCAAACCCGAGGTCCCCTGTGTATCATGAAATACGTAAGTTTTGTGTAACTGGGCATTTCTCTGAAGGATTTTGACAGATGACTCAAACTCTTTTGCATTAGTATTCCACTGTCTATTGCAGCAGTAGAGATCTTGATGCTGCTTTTTTGCTTGTTTCTCTTGGTGAGTTTCTGATCTTGTCAGCTTTGCCCATGTTCAGAGCTGTTGGGAGCCATCCAGAGAAAGCAAGTGACAGTACCATTTGCAATTTTGCTCTGACCCTGATAGTTGCCTGCAGGAACTAAATAAGGACTACTTCTCTGTTCTGCAGTATAGAGAGATATGAATCCTAATATAGGAGTGCCTCAGAGCAAGAGTCTGTCACTTGCCTTCAGCCATAAAAAGGGGTGGTTAAGAGAAGCACACTTCATAGCCTTTAGGCCAGTGGCCTTACTAAACCAAGAGTGTGCAAGCAAGGATTTTTGCTGTATCTCCTAAATGCAGAAGTGCTGAGTGACCTAGTGTAACAGGATGCTTCTTAATGCTGCAAAACTGTCCCTGGTAAGAGGGCTCAAATTCTGATGCTCTTCTGATAGTTAGAAAGTCATTGAACTCTCCTTAGAAATCAGCTTAGGATTTGCAATTGAATATACTTATATTTTTTTTAACACAAAGTCCATCTCCTCACTTATCTGTGTGGTTCAGATTAGAGATTATTTTAAAAGAGAAAAGAGGGAAAATAAAGAGATGGGATGGGTTCCTGCTGGTGAAATGCCTTTCTAAAGAAAATGGTCAGCTGCATGCCTTGGATGTGAGGAGACCAAAGTTTTGTTGCCTTTAAGCACAGAGCCAAGTCCAGTGTGTGAGTGCCATTCCTCTGCACCACCTTCTGCACAGGGCTCTGAAGCTCATCAGTGAGTGGGAACATGGACATGGGGTGAGACTCAATTCCAGGCTCTGATGCACAGGGAGCTGTAAAGACTACCACTGTCTCAGATTTAACCTGGAAATTAAATTCTGTATGCTCCTCTAAACCCAGGGCCTTATTTAGAGGACATTTTTTTGCAGTGGTTCAACTCATTCAATTCTAGCCCACCCTGGAGCATGGTGGGGTCTCACTACCCTAAGGAAGGTGGAAAGCACAAACAAGGTGTAGGAAATGCTTTTCTTTGACCACAAGGAGACAGATGTTCCTATCTACTGGATTTGAGCTAGCTGTGAGTGCACCAGCTACAAAGAAAAGGGTCTGTGGTTAAAAGTAATCAATTGTCAGAATAACTTTAGAGTTCAAATGAATAATATTATATGGCTGCAGCATGGCTTCAGGTGAGAATTTAGTACACTCACTACTTGAGGGTAGCCAGAAACCAGGATGCTGGATTTGAATGGATGTGCTGTATTGGCTTCAATAAAGAACACATCCTCTGCCTCCTCAAGCAGTTGCTCTTCTGAGTAGACTGCTGGTTGTATGCAAACTTCTAATTTCAGAACAAAAGAAACTTAATCTGAATGTCAAACCTTAAATCTCAGTTAAAGTTGAAAGGTTGAGTGGGTTTTTGTTTGTGCTAAGCTCCTGGTAAAGCTCTTACTTTAAATTTTCTGTCCCTCCAGCTTGTCCTATCTCCAACACTTTCAGTCTTCTTTCTGCCATTTCCTGTTTTACTGTCTTGTTTTTCTTTCTTTCTTTTCTTCCTCCTTTTCCTCTTCTTGCCTAAATTTTTGATTTGTTACTGGATCTTTGCTGTAAGATTAAAAAAGAAGCTTGTCTTGATAGAGTGATGGTGACTTCTGTGCAGTGAAGGGGGCTCATCCAGCCCCCCCTGTACATCTTTTCTAGCTGGGCAGAAACAGAGCCTTAACTGGAAGTTAAGAAAACCAGCATCATCACAAGGGCTGTCAACAGCACATTAATAAAAGTTATTTCTTCATTAGGTAAAAAGTGGGATCTGATGGTGCTTTTTATAGAAGGTGCTGACACACAGGGAGCTGCAGAGCTTTGCTAAGGGAACTGGTACCTTTGTGCTGAGTGGTAGCAAGAGAGTGATCTGCAGCAATATATTCTAGCCCATAACATTTCCTAATTTGAACATATTCTATTTAGTGCTTCAGGCTGAGCCATGGTTGCACTGTGTAAAGCATAATGGAATGCATGGCCAAAGCAGCTCTGTCAAAATTGAGGCAGAGGAGAAAACAATAGTAAAATAAAGGGTGTCAACCAAAGCTTGCTTAGCTTCCTGGTCTTTCTTGAATGAGAAATATGAGGAAACTGTTAGGTTTCCCAAGTAAACTCCTTGGGTGATGTCCATCTGTTGCTCATTAGTTGTATCTCAGCAAAGTCAAGAGGATCAAGTGTACTGGTCCTCTGTAGGCAGTCCCTCTCCCTCTCATGCCAGAGTTGAGCTCTGCTTTTCGTCCTGGCAAATTCATGAGCAAACGGCTGTGGAGAGGTTTGTAAGAGTTGTTGTTATTTCCTTCCAGTTCTATTAAGAGAAAACTGGTTAGCCCATGACAGGAACATTTCCTCCAAGTCCTGTGTTTTCCCACCTCTGCAGGCTGAGTCAGGAGTCAGAATAGGTCATAGCAGAGAGTTATTGGAAGGGACAAAAGAGTTGATGAAAATGCTGCTCAGTTGAGCAAGCAGGATTAACGTGACAAGGTGAATACTGTTAGAGGGAAAAAAAAAAAAAAAAAAAAAAAAAAAAAAACCCCAAAAAACAAAACAACAAAAAAAAAAACAAAAAAAACCCCAAAAAACTAAACAACCAAAAAGAAAAACACCACTCTTGTTGGTGTGAAACTGCTTTCTCACACCTGCTCTACGCCCTCCTGACACATAGTCCTCAGTTAAGCATGTCCCAAAAGCCCTGGACAGTCCCCATGCCAGTCTTGGGGTAAACAGACTCACTGTTCTGAACCTCCTAGCCTTTGTGTGGCAATGACACATAGCAGGAGTTCAGAAATCCTGGGGCTGATGAGTAACCTCTGAATATGGACCGTGGAAGGAGAAGCACAGCCACTGCTCTGCTGGCAGGCTGGGGTAACAGTGAGTTCATTGTAGGATTACTTAGTGTTGTTAAATCTTACCTGTTTGCAGGAGGGCTTCTTGAGGGTAGGAACCTTGCTCACAGATACAGCAGGTCACATTTTCAGTGGGTCTGTCTGAGTACTGTCAAATATCAAGTGTCCAAGGGCACAGAAGCTTTTCAGAAGTGCAGGTTGCTGCACATGACTTTGTGCCCATTGCTCTCACCTGCCACCAGCCACTTTCTGTAAATCGAATGTTTATCATATCAATGCAGTGTTGGGATGCTTTAGCAACTTTCTCTCAGTTTCCAAGATCTAAGCAATAATAGTGTTATTATTTTCTCTCCTGAAAGTGATATGCACTATAAAGCTGTTAGACAGCTCTAACTCTCCTGATAGAAGCTAGCTCTTCAGCCTCTGGCTTCATGTCTCCCTGTTGTGACTAATCTTGCAGTCTTTTGGCATGTGGTTATATACAAGATGCAACAAAAGTGCTACAGAAAATAAACTTTCAGATACGAATTCATATATGAGTGAAAAAAAGGTAGCAAGAGCTTCTATAAACATCAGTTTTCTGTTACTAGTCTGGGCATGAATGCGTGCTGGGGATCCTTATCATCCAGGTTGTTTTGTTATTTTCAACTTTTATAAATTCATCCAGCTTTAAAAAAAAATGGGATTTAGTTTTATGCAGGTAAAACTCCAAAACTTCCCATTCACTCTAAGGAACGTATAAGAACCTCCAAGGCTTTATTGTTTATTCATCTTGTCAAAAACCTGAAGAAGGGAGACTTTATTCTTAGGAAAAGAGAAAATATAATTGTGAAAAATATAGCTTGAGTAACTCCCTGCTCAGTGTGAAGACATGGGGTAATTAAACATGCTGTTTTCCTATAAAATAAGTTCCAGAGAGATGTATTGTTCAGGAATTCAATGCACGGATGCTGAAATAAAATCTCTCCATTTTGAAGTGAAACAAAAAGGGCAGTTACTTCACATGACCCTAGAAAGATTTTGTTTGGGTTTTTTCCAAAACTGTTATGTTTCAGCACACACCTTGTTAAAGCTTGTGTGTGCATTAGGAAAACTAATCTATCATTTCAAACTTAAAACCCCTGAAACTTCCAAAGTTTTCAGTCTAAAAATAGCATCAAGATACTTCTCAGGCACACCAGAATACTGTTACATTTCAGGCTAATTCCTGTCTGTTAACAGACTTTATGAAAGCATTTTCATATTTGGCAAAAGTTGCAATTTCTTTTCAAAAGAGAGGAATTGGTCAGGCAGTTAGTGATTACAGCAGGGATCTACAGATCCTGTGGTTTTCAGTACAGTAAGGAAATCCAATTTTCTGCCAGTTTAGCCACTGCATCAGTTGCTATTGCAGAAGAGTTCAATTGCTAATATTGCATCACACAATTCTGTGTCATGTGAAGCTACTTTTTAATATAACTATAGAAGCACATCTGGATGTTTTCTTAAAAAAGATGCATAGATCACAAGTAGGACTTCAGGACATATAAAGAATTATTAGAAAATAATGAGATTATCTCTAAGGAGATAAGCTTGAAATCATCTTCCTTGACCATTCTTTGCCATTGGAAAACCACAAAACAAAAATTTATATGTTTTCTCTTAGCTCCTGTTGTTTGATGTGGCTGTTTATGCTGAAACACAAACCAGTCCTTGAATTTAAGGTAGTTAGTGCATCCCATTGGGGCTCCTGTTGAGTTTGACCTTCCTCTCATTCCTTCAGCCTCTGTCCTGGACCAGCCCCACAATCCCTTCCCCAGCAGGCTGAGAACCTGGGAATCACACACGTTACCTGGGATTTGTTCATATAATTAGGACAAAAATATGAAAATGTCTCCAGTGAAGTTCTAATGAGATGAAAAATAGAACCTGCAAGCTGAATTACAGCAGTTAATAGTAGAACAGCCATAGGGTTTCTTCTCTTTGATGGCGAGAAACCCATCATATACACTTCAGTTCATGTATTTGTCATTTATTTTTTGATAATGTAGCACACATAAGATCATGTTGCAGAAAGTCCTGACTGGATTTTACTCCCTGACTTCCCAGTACTTCCCAATGGTTGTGGGTGCTCCTTTACTATAGAGAAACCCTGTCTGCTTTTGGAAAAAAATGGAAAAAGTGTGTCTCCTGTATTGTGTGTTGCCACATGATGAGTTAGTAATTGCTATTCTGTTGCCCTTATTGTGCCCCAGTGCACTTGGCTGATCTACGTGGTACAGCCATTGCTAGTCCTGGGACAGCTCAACAGCTTTGAAGTCTTGGATCCCCTGCAAAATGACATTCCAGGCTGTGAAGTTCCGTAAGGGAGTGAAGCCTGGGAGCCAGACCTGCTGGGAACCCATTAGCAAACATCACCCTGAGGAACCTGTAGGTGGTTTCTCCTGGAGATTACTATCTTTTGTATTGAAAGGTTTTAAGTTAAACATGGAAATTTAAAGTTGCTGTGTTCAGTAAAGCACAAGTACAGGCTATGTGTGAATTTTGAGCAAAGATCTCTTGTTCACTTGCACAAGAAAACAGTGAAGTAAACATTTAGGAAAGTGATGGACTGTGGTCCGTGATGATAAGGGACTGGATTTAGTGACTGTGGAGGTGTCTCCACTGTTATGTTTTCTGAGAATTTTTCCTTGTTCATTTTTCACATGGAGCAAGCAGCTCAGAGCACAGAAGAAAGCTGGGAGTGGCATGTCCCCAGCTACAGCTAAATCTCCTGAGGATGCTTTTTCAGGCAGTTGAGGCTTGCTGACAATTACAGCTACAGACTGCAGCAGCCAAGGACCTCTTAGGCTCTGTTGGGTTTTTTCTCATCCCTCCTTAAGGCACATGCAGCTTTGGTGAGCAGAGGTTTCTCACACCCTCAAGACACATGGTACAGCCGTAACTTCTCTGAAAACACATTACAGCTCAGTCAGCTCTTAGAACCCTCCTTGAGGTCATGTAGGAAACCAGTGACCAACTGAGCATCAGATCATCAGCAGTTACAGCTTCCAGATTCATACTGACCCATTGATTTCAGCCTTTTTGTAGGCCTGCATGTCCTGGGGAGCACTTCATACCCGAGATCACCTTGTTCCAGGGTTGGTTGTGGCCAGAGCTGCAGTTCCTGTTCCCATGTGTGTCCCTGCTCATCAGCTGCAGTCCTAAATCCAATTTGTCCATGCTGAGCACCCCTGATAATAAGGCTCCAGCTCTCCCCTGTCACAGGAGCATGAGCCAAGGCAGGCCATGGGAAGTGTTGCACAACCGGTATAATTTCACCGCATGCTGAATAAATACACTTTTGAGAACTCTTTTGAAGAGATGTTGCCTAATTAATCCTGCAGGGGGTATAATATGTATATTTTTGAAATCCAGTTTTAGCATCTTGCAATTAGCTTTTATGGCCTAGGGATTCTGATTTAAGACATTCTTTAGTTACTAATGGTAATCTGTTTTAATTAGAAATGCAAATGTATTTTAGATCCAAATGTGTCTGAATGGTACAATGTAAAATGATGATTCACTTCACCATTGAAGTGCCTCAAGTCTGGTATTCTTTGTACCTTCTGCAGTTTGAACTCTGAGGATCAACACAATGTTCAGACATCGCTCTCAGCTGAAGCATGTGGAGGCTGAATAGATTTCACTAGGAAATGGAATAAGTATTAATCAACAGGGATTCTTTCTAGGGCGGCAGAAGGAAAATCATAGCTTTAGGCAAAAAAGAGGCAAATGCTTTGAATGTTAGCGGTAACTTCAGCTCCACAGTAGCAGAACACAGCTCCTGCCAGGGCGCAGGTGCTGAGCAGAGACCAGCATCTTAGTTGACTTTGTCTTAATATCAGAGAAATTATCCAGGCTGGAGCATCCCAGGCTGCTCATGGCAGGGCAGTAGCTGCTCTGAGCTGTGTTGCTGTAAAATTTGATCTGGCAGTATGTCTAAGACAAGCCTACAGCAAGGCAAGCTCCAGGCAAATGTTGAAAAGCTGATGCTTGCTGAATATTCACTGCAGTCACTTGTCCCAGAGATACTGTCAGGCAGGTGATGTCTGTGATCAGACATCACAAAATGCAGTAACAGGTCACCTGTATTCGACAAAGCCTTTGTAGAATCAAAGAGCCTCTGCTCCTTGCTGTTGTGTTCAAGTAATTGTTTCTTTATCCTGATTCCTTTGAAAGTTAGAGCCAAAAGAAAGTAACCACTCGGCAATAGAGAAGATGGCTTTTTAAATGGAAGTTTATTAGACATGTTGCTTGGTAGAACATTTTTACAGCTGTTTGCAATGACACTTGGTGATGCAGAAGGGAATGAAGCAGTTTATGCAGGGCACCTCTCCACATCTCTGCAAAGCTGGATGTAGATTTTTTTTTCCATAGGGAGGATTTTTTTTTTTTTTCCATAAGGAGTTGATGTAGGCACCATAAATCCTGTGGGTGGCTCTGTGTGGTCCTTCAGAAGTCACAATCAATTAGTTTCTTAGGACTGGCCTCACTGGGAAGGCTGGTGTCTGGGTTAAGGCACTGGCACAGCTTCAGAGGGCTGAGACCTCGGCAGGGTGCTGCAGAGAGCGAGCTCTCCTGTTCCCATGTAGCAGATGCTCTCTGAGACTTCAAGTTCCTGTCCATCTTTCTTGCTGACGCAGATAGAGTGTAGTAGTGACTTTGTCACCTGAAATTTGATAAACTTGTTGACTGGCATCACGGGGAAGCTTCCTCACAGAGCTGCTCCCTGCCGAGCTGTCAAACGAAAAACCAAGACACAGATCGCGTGAGCCTGTTATATGGGACAGCAAGTGGTGTTCTGGTTTTGCTGCTTAAGCTGAATGAATTAAAGCTTTCCACAAGCCTAACTGATGGTCTTGAGTGTGCAGTTAAAAGTCTCTGAGCTGCTTAGCCATTTCCCTGTGCTGTGTTCAAAGAGCAAAGTGTCACAAGCACCAGTAGTTCTTATCTGTGTGTTTTATTTCCAAACCGCTGTTTGCATTGACTTCATTCATTACTCCTTTTAATTCATCCCAGTCAGTACCTTTGCTGTGAGCTTGCATTTTCTGCTGGCATTTCTGGAGGACGAGGGCGTGGAGGAAGCTGCTTTGGGCACCAGCCCTGGAGGCTGCAGTGTGTCTGTCGTCAAACACCCCAACCTCGTTGTTCTTGGTGGTTTCGTGGTGTCCACCCCTGCCCTGCGCCACTTGCAACTTATCCTTATTCCGTTCTTTTCTTTTCAGGGGCTGTCAGAGCCTGAATAATTTAGGAGTGAACAAATGAGAGACGTTCACGGAGGACTCTGTTCTTACCTAGGCACAAATTGACAAGCATGTAGATTGCCTTGGGTTTCCACTGCACCTACCACAACTTTACTAAGAGAAAAGTCCCCTTTCCTAGACATCTGTGTCACTCTTGCTTAGTAAAGTTATTCAAGATCAGCGCCTTTGGAATTGGTTGGTAAATGGACAAAGACTTTCTCTTTGCCCGGAGCTCCTCACAGCCTCCAAGTACCAAAGAGAACTCCACAGCACTAGAAAGCAAGAGGCAGCTGCTGAATGTTGGAAGCTACTGCATTTGGCAAAAGAAGCTGACGCTAAGATGCACACAGTTGTGTTTGTTTGTTCTGCTTGTTTTCTGTGCTTTCCGAGCCCTCTGTGTGCCTGGAAAGTTTAATGACCAGTCCCTTCTTTCTCAACATGCAGTTTTTCTTCCTATCCCAAAAAGCTTTGGGTTCTGTTCTTGCTTTTTTTATTTTTCCAGTTCCAAGTTTGTCACTGATACTCTTCTGTTGTTTCCGTGGAGAATTGTTTGGGTACATAGCCACAGCTTCCTTTGAGATAGGGAGACCTAAATATGGTACTCAAATATCATTGTCCTCCCTCCTCTCCCCCTGTTTAGCAGAGTGGTCCACCTTGTCACAGAGGTTGCTGACTTCAAGTATAAGGCAGAGTTGACCTTAGCAATGATGCCATTTTACTGAGAAATTACTTCAAAATTCTTACAGTAGCTCAGTTTGGAAGCTGCTGAAGGAAGGTGACCCTTGACACTTCACAAAAGAATAAGGCTTGTGTTTTACTAACAGCTGCTTGGAAACCATGTGTAATAAAGTTTGTTTTTGTGCCCAACATCCAGGATAAAAGATGGCATTTGCCGACTCTGGTACCCTTACTCTCCCAGAAGAGCAGAACTGCTTTGATCAAAGTTAAAAAGTCTGCTTCTATGTGGGTGTCTAAGCATTTCACAGTTCCTTATGCTAAAAGTAACAGTGTGCTTGCAAAGGCCAGCAAATGCTGCTCTCGTTCAGCTTCAAACATGACATTTTCCTCCTTGTCATCCCATATAGCTTTTCATAAAGTTTCAGGGTTAAAACTTTTTTTATGGAACATGCAAAAATCTCCCATCAAAATATATCAAGGGGGATTTTTGCTTTGTGTTTGAGGCTTTGTTATTTTTGCTGCTAGCGACACTTACTCTGGAAACTTCAGGGCTGGAGATTATTTTATTTTTGCCACAGAATGAGGACAGTGTAAATACAAAATGTAAAGTAGAACTGAGAGAAGTGTTTCAACAAGTTGTTTCACTACATTGAAATAAATGTTGATTTGTTCAAAAAAAAAAAAAAAGCATGCCCTTTCTGGATCTTGTTACTCTTGACTTTTTATTTCCTTTCTTTGCTAAAGAGATGCGTGCCTCTTGACTTCAGAAATCTGCTCACCCAGCTGTGAGGCATTACGGGAAGGCTGCTCCAACTCCCAGCAGATGTGTTGGATTTGCTGTCGCTGTGCTTGGGGTTGGTCTGGGACCTGTGCTGGGCACAAACTCGAGGCAAGGGCATGTTTGAATGAAATCAAGTGCACACAGATACTGCATCTGGCCTCCAGCTCTGCTGTGTGGAGCAACTGCTATATTTCTGAGCTTTCCCTACCTTTTTATTGAGTAAAAGCCTATTCTAAAATGCTGTTGCTTCAAGGTTCCCCTGAAGGTATGTTACTGCTCTGCCTTGACTCCTGTTTCACAGTATTTTAGGATAGGAGCTGGCTAGGAGTATCTCACCAACAGGTTGGTGGATTCACTCTGAATATTTGTTCCCTTATTATTTTTATTGTGAATTCACAGCAGCTTATGTGGAGGCTCAGATGAGACTCTGAAGCAGGACGAATTAGGCTGGTACATGGAGACAAAAAGGCTCAAACCTCCAACCAGAGAAGTAGTAGATACCCATAACAGTTGTAAGCTGTTCTGTGGAACCCATTGCAGAGCAGGACACTCCGAGGGAAGGACCTCAGGTGTTTCAGCTGCTCCTCAAGCATTTGGTGCCACAGGGCTGAGTTGAACACTTTCCTGAGGGTCTCTTTGGAGGCACAAACATGTTTTGTGGCACGTGTTCTGCCTTCACGTGCAGCAGCTCCTGAGTTAACCACTCATCTGTAGGAACCGAGACCCTGCCCTCTATTCACCTGAGGACTCATCTTGCTCTTTTCCCCTTGCCCTCCCTAGGGTCACCTCTGATAAAAGCTTAGATCCACATGAAGCAGCAGATACAATAGAGAACCTCTGCATTTGTTCCTCTCACTAGGCACTCTTGGACAGTACTGAAGTCATGTTTTATTTCAGCAGGCTCTCTCTCTCTGTGCCTTCCCCTTGTGCTGTTTCTCTCCCTGGAGAACCAGCTCACTCATTCAGCACGCTCTCAGGATTTCAGTAACTTTTCTTGCGAGGTCTCTGGGGACCATGCGCCTCTGTGCTGTTTCTCCAGGCTTTTGGTTTTATCTCACTCTTTGAAACTTTCCCAGAACTGCAGTGACTTTCCTCTGACCTCCAGGAACTGCAGCTCTTGAGCCCTGACACTCCGACTGGCACAACGAAGACCTGGAGACTGCTTTGGGATGTCAGCTTTCCCAGCACATGTTGGATGGAAGCTGCATCTGAGCAACACCAGCTAAAAATAAAAGCTATTCAACTGAAACTAATGGCAGGTTGCCACAAGTTATTGCTCATTAAAGTGAATTGACAGATGCTTAACTTCAGCTAATCATTCCCTGCTGCGAGATCGGCCTGGTATGAAGCGTACTCAAATGTGGGAAGGGGATTCACAATAACTAAATTTAGCTGAGGGTATAATTTCCTTTGGACTCCCTCTGTAGTTAATGGAAAAAGAGAGGCTCCTACGGGGTGTGTCCCACTCTGCATGGCCCTCGGGCAGAGTGTGCACAGCTCCTTGACTGCCGAGAGCAGGAGATGAAGCTGCTGCCTGCCACAAAAATGAGTGGCTCCAAGTGACAGTGTTTACTCACCCCAGCTGGGTGAGTGCTTGTTTTCCTCACATTAGGTTTCAACCTGGAAGTAATGATCAGAAAGCTGAATATTGAAGCCAACAGATTGGTGACCGTTTCCCAAAGGCAAAACCCATATGCAAAATCCCTCTGGAGCATCCCCCGCTTTGCAGTGAGTAAAGGGAATTCTGCTGATCATTCTCTATCTCAAAGCAGCTCTTCTTTCATGTTTTCAAGAAATGCCAGCTATTCAACAGCCAAACAGTGTGTTCTAAATGTTGTGTGATTAATTTAGATTCTAGTCCTTTTTTTCCCTTGCTCTTTTTGGAAGTTAGTCACGTTTGCATGCTTGGCAGTGAAACAGAAAGTCAGATTTTGAGGTTTTACATTACAGTGATCAGAAAGTTTGTCCAATATGTCTGCTGCTTCCTCTTTTGGACTAGAAACTTTTTTTATAAAATATTTAACTCCATACCATTATTCTTGAGTTTGGACTGAAGTAATTTCATCCATGTAAATGGATTTGTGAGAATCCTGCCAGATTGATTCGTACCTTTTGATGTTACTTCCAGCTTGAAGCTTCAAATGATACTCCCAAGACACAAACAGAAAA
The DNA here is from genome assembly GCA_013389925.1 of Aegithalos caudatus. Lineage (NCBI taxonomy): Eukaryota > Metazoa > Chordata > Aves > Passeriformes > Aegithalidae > Aegithalos > Aegithalos caudatus. The sequence goes on from WEIU01023084.1 coordinate 509,913, forward strand.
TTCAATTGAAGCTTTTCAATTTTCTCATTTCCAGAAGATTATGAAGTTAGGGAGAGCATTTGAATCTCTGAACAAAATTTGCATTTAGATTTCAGTGGCATGGTTTGAACATGTCTTTACCCTCTGGTGTAAAATTCTCTCCTACACGGTCCCATGTCATTTTTAGCTCGAGCTGGAGCACAGGGCAGGTCTGTGGTTGGACACGTGTGGAGCAGCTGAGCAGAGCTGGGAGCGGATGGGGAGCCCTGCAAGTCTCCAGGGCACGTTTTGCAATTCCATTGCGAAAGTTTAATGTACTTCTAATCTAAAGGGCTTTTCAAGCCAGTTGTCCTCTGTCTTTGTCTGACACAGGCACTGAAAATTTCCTTGTGTTCACTTATATTCCTCAGTAGAGCTGTTTTCAGAGGCTGTATCTGAGGAGACAACTTATCTGTTGACATTTAGAAGTTGTAAGATATGTGATTTACACTGTTAACACCTAGTGTTTTCACTAGAGGAATAGCTGTAAAGTGACTTTGTATTATCCAAATGTTGTTGCCTCCCAAACTTCTGCAAATCCATGCCAGGTTTTACAGGCAGAATGGGCTCTGACACTAAAACCAGGATCGGTACTGTCATCTGCCTAAGCCACAAAGTTTTGTAACCCTGACTCGTGCCAATAAAAATGTTTAACTGAGCATGTTTTGGACATTTAATACAAAAGCACAGAAGAGACCAAAGGAGCAGTGTTCGTACCTCATTCTGCCGTCTTTGCTTCCATCAGGTAGAGCTTTAGTCCCAAACCCCTTGAGCAGATCCAAGGGGGCTCTCAAAGCAGCATTTCCTAAGGGAGAGTATAAATCTTTAAGAGACTGAGAACGGTGAGCTGGAACCTGCAGCCTGGATGATCATGGAGGTGCTCTTGGAAAGGGCAGGAGAAGGTGCATTTTGATGGTTTAGATGGTTCTTGTTTGTTTAGTGTGAAATGCTAATACAGAGGTTTTGTTTGTGCACAGGATGAGTCTAGATGATTCCTGCTTTCCAAGATTTTTTGGGATGGAGATTCCCGTTCTTTAGGAAATTTACTCGAGTAGAGACTGAGTTAGTCTTTTACCCATATCTGATTAAATTCTGTCTTTATCACAAGTGTTTTTTTTACAGGAACCACTGAATGTGGAAAATGGGCTCTGTTTAGCATAGCAGAGCTCATCAGTCAGATTGTCATTATTGGCTTTCATTCACAAGTGGAATTATCTCTGTAAAATAAAAATTGTTGATTTAAATGCTAGTAGGACTTCAGAGTTCCAATTCTGGCTCATTTTCTTTGACTTCTGTGGAAAAATCCTTTTCTCTCAGGCTGTTTTTCTGGGATATAAATGGGTCCATAGATAAATCAGAAAAAGATTTACCTCTCTTAAAGCAAGACTGTGCCCTGCTCTAGTCTCTTGTTTTTATGCCTATATTCTGTATTATCTTCTGGCTATGGACACATATTTCTTTCCTATCCTTTATGGTCTGTCATTATTATGTATCAAATAGAGTAGACTGATATTTTCTTCTGAATTGCTCTGAGAAGCTTTTTCCTTTCCCTGTTAGAGATCTGAGGTCCTACAAAGGAGTCTGGTGCTGCCTGAGCCTGATCAGACAAACCTCCCCTCCCATGTGTGCTCTGGGGAGAAGGGAGGTAAAAATAAAATGCCTCGTATTTATGTTCCAACAGGAATTCCTATTGAATCAAATGAGAATATTACTGTGCCTCTTAAACCAGGTCTATGAGGTTTTTGTTTCTCTTTTCACCCAAGGTTGCACAGAACTGGAACCTTCTATTTTTCAAGTACAAGAGCTGTGCTTTTCCAGATGTCTGTTCATTTGACCAACAACAACAAACATTTCATGGCTGCAGTGGTGCAAAAGCTCTGAATGTTAAAGCCCTTTGGTCTGGCTGAGTATCTGTCACAGTCCTCTTGCCAGAAGTTTCTTGGAGGTTTGCTTAGGAGTGTTTTGGAAACCATCATTTCTTCTGTCTGAATGAATGGTTTGGCCAGGAAATCAATCTAGCCACACGAGTCTGCTGACCTCCCTACACTCGTTTTGCTTCACCAAATACCTTTTTTTAGATGTGTGTCCTGGGACATGGGTGGGAGGACAGCTCCTCGTGGCAGACCTGCTGCGGTGTGGGGACAGCCGCTGCTCTGCTGGTGCTTGCAGGCAGCAGCAGCTGCCTCAATTATCACGCAATGAGCTGCTGTGTCTTTCCCAAAAGCTCTCTGGCTTTTCTTAAACAAACTGTGTTTCCAAAGAGCTCTACTAATGCAGTTTGCAAAGCACATATGTGCTAGTGCTTTGCAAGAAGAGCACAGTAGCGTGTCCTCCTCTTCCGCTGGATCCACCTGGCATCTGGGTCTCGGGCCAGTATCAAGTGTCATGATTAATGTGTTTGTAGCCGTATGTGCTGCAGAGGCAGAGCTCACGTGGCTGAGGAGGTTGTCTTCAAGGTCTTCCCTGGCAGATTATTTTGTGTTTCATGTTTCTTTCTCTCATTTTGTGAGCTCTGCTCTTCCTTGAGCTCCAGTCCTGCCTCTGCATCCATGTCGATGTGACCTGCTTTATGTGCAAAAGGAGATCATTCTCAGCAGGGCTGGCAAACTGCAAATGTGACTTGCTCACAAATGTATCCAAATTTGCAGTTCCTTTGAAAAAGGAAAAAAAGGTTATGAATATTGTGTGTGGACTCTCAGCGTGGCTTTTGGATCAGGTGTGTTTGGTAGCAGTCAGAATTGGGATGGTGAGATGGAAGTGCTTTGTACCAGTGCAGGGTGTGGGCAGAGATAAGTCACCCAACATCAAAGGGCTGTCATGGTGGGTAGGGAGAAGGGAATTTCATGCCAGCCTTTCTCTCCCACCTCTCTGCCTGTTCCCCAGCAGAGACTGCCTTACCAGGCAAAATAAGACCATGTTTCCAGTCTTGGGTTGCATGGGCCAGGCAAAGCATGGGCTCTGTCCCAGATGCCTTACCGTGCTCAGCCAGGCCAGTTCAGCAAACAAGGAGAAAGAAGGGGACTTCGTATCTGACAGGGTTGCATGGCATGACCAACATGTAGTAACCCTTTGGTAAACAGCCTTTTTCATCAAAGGCATGACCTTGAACAGGAAAATCCAGAGCCTTTTTCAGGTGGGATCATAGAGGGTGTGAACAGCCTCCCTCTGGGAACCTGTGGGTTGGCTTTTGTTATGGCTGGTGGCTCTGAAGCTCTGATGTTCAGTCTGCAGAGGGTTCCTGGATCCGGGTGTCAAAATTACTACAAGCAGGCAGGGTGGGCTGTGGGCCAGCCTGGGACTGGGACTGTTCTTGCCCACATGCTGCCTTCCTGCAAGTGACAGAATTACTGACCATCAGTATCCCAGGACAGCTGAGCATAGAGTGCCATGGCAAGAGAGGTGCTGTGTGTCTGTCCATGCCCCAGCTGTGGCTGCACTGCTGGGAAAAGGAGAGGGAAGCAGCAAGGATGGAGCCTTTTACCTCTGGTAAAACCTGGGGTCTTTCCTGCTGGGAAGAGAGGTCCCTGCCCCATTCACTGGCATCAGGGTTCCTGGACTTGGCCCTGCCTTGAGCCCTCTGGGCTGAGATAGGTTTGCCATCTCAGTACCAAACCCTTGGAGGTTGTCTCAGGCTTCATTAGCTTCCTACCAGCTCCCTTCCCTTACCAAAAGATAAGTTGGCAAAGTGCTGTGGACCGGGGGTGGGAGTTGGACTGTGTTACTTACAGAGTGTAGTAAAAACCTCTCTGTTCATCAGCTGAGATGTGGTGAGATCAGCTCATCCTTGGTTCTCCTCAACCTCCCACAGAGCACAGCAAAGGCAGCGAGTCCGTGATCCAGCTGCTCCCCCCAGATCACCCCTGGGAGTGTCAGCCCCTCAGAGCAATTGCTCACAGCATTTCTCCTTCTGACTGCAGCCCAGCTCCCTTTGCTGCAGTAACCCAAGTTAATCCTCCTGCAGCAGCAGTAGGAGCACGGGCACCTGAGGGCACTCTGGGCAAAGCCCCTTGGCCAAGAACCCTCAAGCTTCCCCTGCCATCTATGGGGCTTTCAGTGCTGCCAGGGGCACGAGGGCACTTGGAAAATCAAACCCACCGTGGTGAAACCCTGGATTTTGCTGACGCAAGGCACGCTGATAAATTCGCAGAGCATCACGTGGAGCCTGCGAGGGAGAAATATCCAAAGCCTATTGAGTGGAAGATAAGCTGGCCCCTGACAAACATTATCTTGCACTAGTTGATTTAGCACTACTTCGTGTACATGAAATAACATCAGCAGGAGCTGGCTAAACCCGGGCCTTTTGGAGATAAGACTGCTACTTTGCCCTTATGGAGGAATGCCAGAAAATCCCCAGCAGCTCTACCTGGGATCAGCTCCACCTGGAACCTGTCCTTCTCCCAGTTCCTTTTGCACTCACTCCTGTTGTCAGAAAACAGATGATTGAGTTTTCTCCTTGTCTGGGAAATGAACTTTGACCTCCTCTAGCTTGTTAAAATATGTCTGTATGTTCTAAAATTTAACCTTTGACCTCAGGTATGTAATAACTTACCGGTTCAACTTCTGACTGATGCAGTGTATGGCTATAAAACGTTCTGATTCATGGTCTGCATTGTGCAAGCTGGCAGACAAGGCAGGTTGCAATCTCTGCTCTGTGCATGGACAGCTGCAAGCAGCAGCTCTGCCCAGAGGGGATAGGATCTCCTCATGCAGGTAGCAGGAGCTGGCTTCCAAAACAATAGAGGTAATGATTCTCTACAAGAGGAGCTCTCCCTCAGGTATTTATTGCTGAACTGAGAATATCTGGATGCACCAGTCTATTTTCATGTGTTGTACTTAGGCTTTTGGTTTCTGCTGGGACAGATAAAAGATTCAGAGATAACAATGTAGAAATGTTTAGTCACATCAGTTGGCTCTTTCCTGGTGTACAGCCTGAGATGTTTCTTACAAGAGTGTGACAGAGTCTGAATTCTGTGAACAAAATCTTCATCTTAAACTGTGTGGGATTAAACATCTCAGTCCCTGATAGGGAGGGGAGGGAGTTGCCTTGCCACGGTTTCAGAGAGTTGAAAGCAGGGCACTTGTTCCTGAAGGGCAATTGGGAAATCTGTGAGCAACTTGTTTGTTTTGGTTTTAGAGCCTTACTGACATTGACACATCTTTGATCTGTTGCATTTGGGGGGAGTAAGGAAGGTTGCAGCCCTTTCTAAGGTGCCAGTCTGAACTTGTGTATCAGTAACTGAGGCTGGATGCAGTTCAGCAGAACCTCCTGTTTCTGTATAATGAAACTATTTTTTTTAATTTTAAACCTTATTGAGAGTTTACTTTGGTTTGAACAGTTTGTCATATTTTCTAATTGTTCATTCCAGTTTTTTAGTTCTAGCAAACACGTGAACTCTTCTGACAGATTTCTTTCAGAGGCAAAGGAGGTAATTTTAAGGTGCTTCAAAGTTAATAAGTAGTCTGACTAAATCATGTCATTGGGGTCTGGAAACAGCTGAGAAACAATTATGGAACCTGACAATGTGTTGGTGGCTGTCAGGTCTCCTGTAGTAATCTACTTTTTGTGCTTATTTTCTTCCTGGCAATTCACAATGAAATTGTAGGAAGAAGCTGAGAAATTCAGCACTTAGCATGAAAATCAGGCTTCCATAAAAAAACCTGAATAAAAACCTGCACGTAGAAAACTTGGCTGTCTGCGATGTTTCATAAGGACAGATAGCATGGTAGGAAATGAGAGGAGGTGTGTGAGACGGTGGGAAATGCCCATTGCAGGACATATCCCTGTCTCTGGTGTGCAATAAAGTTTGCATAAAGTCCATAGGTCACTAACCCTTTCCCCAAGGCAGGCTGTATTCCCGTGCTCGGTGCCTCGGGGAGCAGGGGGAGTGCTGGAATGAGGTCTCACCTGCGCCGTTTTCTTGCAGACGCCTATTCAGTCTCTTCCAATGACAACGGGGGCAAGTCTGACTCAGTGGCCAACTTACAACCTCAGCCATCCCTCAACTCCATCCAGAGCTCTCCGGGCCCCAAGCGCTCCACCAACACCCTGAAGAAATGGCTGACCAGTCCCGTGCGCCGCCTGAACAGCGGGAAGACCGAGAGCCACATCAAGAAACAAAAGAAGGTGCGAGATGGCAGGAAGAGCTTTGACCTCGGCTCACCAAAGACTGGAGATGAAACCACTCCTCAAGGAGACAGCGCAGACGAGGTGTGTGCTGGTGGTTTTAGTGTTAGTTATGGGAAATACTGTGTATCTCAGGTAGTCTTCTCCATGGGGTGAGTCATGCTTGAGTAAATGCAGTTCCCTTAGGGTCTGGAGGGAACAGCAGATCATACATAAAATTGCATTGTTGCCAACAGCTTTGTCATCTAAAGAGCAAAGGAATATATAGGGAACAGCGTTTCACAGTTTGCATATATTATTGTCCTTTTACTAGCTTTTTAAATAGCCTATTAGAAAGCTGCCAGGGACAGAAATTAAGTTATTCTTGAGCAGCTGTTATCACTTTCTGCTGAGGTTCATATCACCTTTATGCTGCCATGGCAGTGTAATTCCTTAATGAAGGAAAATATTCAGAGAAATAGCCGTGTTTCTGTTAAATCTGCTATGTAGTTGTACCTGCAGTATTTCTGCAGGCATATTCTCCACCAGAATGGCACCTTCCTGATAAAGTGAATGAGGGATTAAAAGCCAAAAATGCAGAAGATACTAACTGAACACAAATAGAGGAGCACATTTTTTAAAGTGTCCATCAAACAGTTCTGATTTAAACGAAAAAAAAACCTACTATTCTGTCAGCACACAGATGTAGCTGCTTTAGCTGCATGAGTGACCCATAAACTGTATTTCTGTAAGCCTTAGAACGCACCAGGATCAACAAGCAAAACCTGATGTCTTTACTGCTTCTCTTCCATTACCTGCAATTCCCTCCATCCAACACAATATTGAACTGAAAAGATAAAAGAATCCCATCCCTGTTTCTAATCTTATTTAACTTTCCTTCAGAAGAGCAAGAAGGGCTGGGGAGAAGATGAACCAGATGAAGAGTCTCACACACCTCTTCCTCCTCCTATGAAGATTTTTGACAATGATCCAACCCAAGATGATATGGTAAGGCCTCTGTTACTATATAATTTTTCTGGGTGCATTTCTCACATAGCTGTATCACAGTGGTTTCGTAGTGGTCTTCTAATATCAAGGGCCTAGACGTGTGATTAGAAGAGTCTCCTATGTGCAAATCATAATCTAATACCTTTCTCCAAGTGAATTCACACTTGTGCTAGATAAGCAATTTAGCCCTGGCATCCCACTTCATGACAGGTCGATGTTGTGACTGTGCTGCGTGTGGTCAGAAACTCCCTTCAGATCAATGTGTGTTTGCCACGTCTGTTTGAAAAGTGCTGTTGGTGTCTGGCTGTAGCAGTAGAAATGGTGATGGTGGCACCATTTCCTGATGGTGGTGGTAGTTCTCTGACATTAAGTCAGGATTTGCTGTGGTAATTGGCCCTGTGGTTTGTGTTGTCCTGTGTAGGACTCAGGGTGAGAACCTGTGAATGTGGCAGAGACTGTGGTTTGCATTCACAGCCAGTCCTGTCTGTGCCTGTCCCCCCACCCTTTCCTGGTGCTGTCATCTCCCTTGTAGAAATCCATCCTCCTGTTTTGCAGTTTCCTGCTTTCCTGCTGGCATCTGTTTTTAGCACTGCCACTTCTGGATCGCTGTCCTCTGATTGTAATTGCTGCAGGCAAAGAGGCGAGGATAGGGAAGATTAATAAATTGTCAGGAAAGAAAAACCAAAACAACCCAGAATGTTCTTGGGGAAGGTTCAGGCAGAAGTTTGGAAATACAGAGAGAGGAGGATGTAAATATTTCTGGGACTCAAGGAGCAGAGTGATGGAGTAAAGGATTTGGGGGCTTGCTGCTAATCTGTCAGGAAATGTTATGACATTGTGGTGGCAGCAGGAGCAGAAGGAAGCAGCTGGAGCTGTGGACTCCTGCCCTCGGAATGCTCTGTGTGCTGATGGCTGTCTGGTGAGGGGCAGGGGCAAAAGGTCGGCAGAACAGAGCCCTGGTGGATCCATGCCCAGCACAATTGCTCCTGGCTTGTTCCCCATGGAGTTTAGCTAAATGTTTGGGGCTTAGTTTGCTTTTTGGTTTGGGGGAGATGGTTTTATTTGTTGTTTTTTGTGGTTTTTTTTAAGATAAACCAAAGTGCTGCAGCTCGGGTCACTATTTTTGGTGTCCAACGTGCCGTGTGATTTTAGTATTTCTTAAATACATTTCTGACAGCCGAAATGTGGAACTAAGCTGTTTTCTGCTTCAGATGTCTGAGCTTTACAGAGTGTTTTGGCATCCTGTTTCTTCACCCACTCCTTAAAACAGAAGATTAAATAGAACAAGATGCATCTGAAAACCCTTTTTTCCTCTTGTTTTTCTTGCCATATTCACCCTTTTGTCAGAGGGGTAAAAAACTAAAACCCATAGGGTCCTGAATATCATGGCACAGGAGCACCATATTAGCGATGTTTGAGCTATGCTGGAGCCAAAACCTCTTTACTGGTATTAATTTGGGCACAGTGTCCTGCTCAGGTCCTCCCTCTGTGCTTACAGGCATGGGCTTAGGCTGGACCAGCAGCAGCAGTGTGGGGCAGTGGCTGTGATAGGTAGGAGATGTCTGCCTGTGTGGGAGGTGACACTTTTTCCTGAGTCCATCTGCCAGGCAGCAGTAATTGTGCCTCACTGCTCCTGGAGGCCCTCATAAAGTCAAAAAGATCTTTTGTATTAGAAATTCATAATTTTCTTCCTGAGGAATAGGAATACCATATTTCTGTTTTCCCCATTCAAACCAAATGCTTGTCAATCAGAGAAGTTTCATTTAACCCTGAAAATCTTGTAGGCTGCAAATGTTTTCATGCTTCCTTCAGAATCCTGCGGTTATTTACTTTTCTGAGATATTGAGCAATTTCAGTTAAAATAAGTGAGAGCAACAGCTGTTTAGTGCCTCCAAAAATTGGACTCCTGCTAGAATGACTATGTTTGGCAGTTATCATTGATGTATTTGTCCAGTGTCTCTTCAAAGCCCTTGTTTTCAATCTTTTTTTTTGTTTTCCTAGACACATCTGTCTGCATTGCAGGTGAAACAGGCAGGCTGAGCTTTTACATTAGTATGAGATTCCTGCATTACCAGCCTAATTCCTCAATTACCGGCCTGATTACCTGTAGTTTGTGTTGTTGTTGTAATTAGAACTGTTGATTAGATGTATTATTTGTGAAAGACAAGTTGATGAGTAGCAGTCCATGTTTCTGTTCTCTTACAAGGCCTCTGGTTAGGATTAATCTCCTTTGCCTTGTTTTTTTCTTCTCCTGGGGATGTGTCACTCAACAGGAGCAACCTCCCCAAAGGGCTGCTGAAAGAGGTGGCCAGCTGCCCAATTCCTGCCATCACATTTCCCCATCTCCCTCCCCAGCACTGTGTAATCTCAGATGTGTGTTCGCTGGCACCTGCACAGTGACTTCACTGCAATAGCTGCCCTCCACAAGACTTTCATTAAGCAGCTGAGGGATGAATAAGCTTTTTCATCATTTATAAAAATTCAGCCATGCTTTAGTCTGTGTCAGCCTGACAACAAAAGGAGGTTGTCCAAGGGCTTGTAGTTTTAGTCATTGCTTGTATTGCCTTCAGAAGAAATGTATGTACATGTGAAGTAATAAATCCCAATTCCCACAGCTATCCAGTGGGTTTGGGTGCTCAAAACTGAGGTTTCTTAGGACAGCAATCAAAGGATGGTGATATGCCCTTGTAGAGTAAAAACCTTAAACTAAATCAGAGTTTTTCTGCCCTCTTGTGCCATGTACCCAGGAGACGTGAGACGTGTAGGGGTGTTTTGTCTCCAGTGGTTGCAGAGAAGGGACAGAAGAGTTACACATTTTAGATGACTGAAGTGGCATGAGTGGGAGCTGTTGGAATTTGGAATTGTAATTGATCTGAGTGGAAAGGATGGAGGATGATTTGTTCCCCCCTGCCTCCCTCCCCTATTGCCTGCAGCTCCATATCTACCTTGTGCTTAACTGCTTTTATTAAATATGCATATATGGGGGAGGGGTATTTTTTTACATCTGCAGTAAGAAAATAAGTTTTATGAAGCCTGTAAGACCATAGATGGCCTTAGGAGGAGGAACCAACTTTAAGAGCATTGTAACGTGTTTGTAAACTTCAGCTCTTTGATGCTGTTCCCTTGTTCTGGGAACAGGGAACAGGAACTGCTGCAGGGAGATGTGCAGCCAGAAGTGGATGGCAATTCCATGCTTGTCTGACACAGCAGCACTCACTGACCTGACCTGCATGTGTCCCTCTCACCCTCCAGCTCCCTTTCCGTGTTCCTTCTCCTGTCTTGGAAGCTTCTTCACTGACCGCTTGGTTTCCTACTCCCTTCTCATCCTGCTAACTTGCTTTTCCTTTGCCACCTGGTGTCTTGCAGTCCTCTTCTTTGCTAGCTGCTCGACAGAGCTCCTCCGATGTCCCAACTGCTGCGGATCTTGTCAGTGCAATAGAAAAGTTGGTCAAAACTAAGCTGGTAAGTTTAGTGTTGTGAAAACTGTGTGCACAACAGGCCCAATGTGGCTCTTAAGGAAGGGATTTAAAGGCTACCTCTTGTTCTGGTTTCCTTGCTTTCTACCTTCATCTGCTCTGCTTTTATTAATCCTGTGTGCTCTGCTTCCCAATATTTTGCTCCCCTGTGAGATGAAGCCTACATCTCACATAGGCTCTGCACTGCGTAGTCAAATGTCACTCCTGGAGTGGGCTTTGTAGAGCATGAGCCACCGTCCTGTACCATTTCTGGGGTCTTGTTAGTATTCAAATATTTTACACAGTGGGATGTTTTGTTTGTTTTGTTTTAAAGCTTGTTCTGAGGCACAGGAGTTTTACTACCCAACGTGAGTTTGTTTGGTGTTCTGGTTTCGATGAAAAGACTCTCCAAAGAGTAGAACTGCTTGAAGTACCACAGCTGTGCTTTCATTTTACAAAGACTCATGTCACTTTTAACCTGCCTCGTCAACTCTTTCTTGCAGGGAGTGGAATAAGCAATAAAAATGCTATGGGATTAATTTTTTCAAAATTTTCATATTGTGTGCTCTCACTGTCGGATCCCATGTCTGCTGGACAAGGAATAAATCCTGTTTCATATCATGGCTTCTTTTAAATTTTCCCTGAGCACTTCAAAAATGTTAATATCAAAGCTAAACCTTTTTCTACATGTCCCAGGACCTCTAAAATTAGCTAAATGCTTTCTGTGAACAAGTTTAACATAATTAACAAGCAGGGATATGATGAGCCTACAAAGGTTCATTTCCTTACATCTACAGGAATGATGACGAGAGTAAAAAAAAATTTAAATCCCCAGAGTGATCATTAAATTACTGCAACTCTGAGCAAGCATCTTTATCTAGTGAATAATTTCACAAGATACTGGTATTTTCTCAGTTTGAGATGGTACATGAAGAGGGTCAGCATTCATAGCGTGCTTGGTAACACTTGAGTGGTAGAGGAACCCTTTGTGGCATGGGAAACCAAGAAGGCTGTTCCCAGAAAATTCACTTAAAATAGTTTTATTCCATTGAGGGACTAACAAGCTGAAAAGTATTTCATTAATCGAGTTTGACATATTTTTTGATGATATTTTATTTTCTCTTCCCCACATGCAGTCTATTAGACTATTACAACTACTTTCAAGGGATTTGGTGCAAACTTTAATTATTGTGGAATCTTCGTATGTGTCCACCTATTTCTATTTTGTGTTTGATTTTACTACACGAATCCCCCATTCAGCTTTTGTCAGAGAAACTTCTAATCACGTGTAGCCTAACAATGGTCCTGATTGAGACATCGGGATATTTCCAGGTTGATTGGAAATAATTTGGAAGAGTTTTCTTTTCTCAGATCTACTGGAACATCTTTTTCCACCTTCTAACAAGAGGATGACAACTCTGCTTTAAGGCTTTTTTTGTGAGGTCCTACATGAAGCTAAAATTAGTTTGGTTGTGTTTCACGAAGTCCTGCACGAGAGTATTTCTGAATACTTTGTAGTGCTGGTTGCAGAATTGTCTTGAATACTGATGCTGAAGCTCAAGGAAAATGTTTATTCTATTGTTCTTTGGGGTTTTTTTAGACCCTTGAAGGAGGATCTTACCGAGGAGGCTTAAAAGATGCCACTGGCTGCTTAAATGAAGGAATGACACCTTCAACTCCCCCACGAAACCTTGAAGAGGAACAAAGAGCCAAAGCAATGAGAGGCAGGATGTAAGTTGTATTACTGGTTCTTTCCAAAATATGTACCCCAGGAATACTGTAGTCAGTGAGTGAGTGTGGAGTTGAGAGTAAAACTGTGTTCTGCTTGCTTGTTTTTCTTAAAATGTAAAAACACTTCATTAAAAGTACTTACAGACAGGAAATGCATCATCACTCTAAATGTACAGCTTTTACACCAGATAGCAAATACCTGTTGCTGTAAAAGCCTCTGAAGAGTTCAACAGGTATTACTGAGATGCTTGCATTGGTAATTACTGCATTGCCAGAGATGAAATCAGCTCTCAGAGGGGGGATATGTGGTTGACCTTATTAGCTACCTTTGAGAAAAAGAGCACAGAATCCCTCTGGGATTTTTTGAAAGAGAAAATTTTTTCCCTCATTATTAGCAAAGAAGGGACAGGATTCAAATGCATCTGTGGTGGAAACATGCCACTGAAAAGAAAGTTCCATTTGGGAAACCCTCATGTTCATAGTAATGGGAGAAAAAAGAAGTGGTGACAGCTCATGAAAGTTGTGTTTAAAATGAGCTGTACACCCCCTTCAATTTAACAAAAATAATGCTTATTCCTTCAAAGCCTATAATGATTAAAGCATTTCTTAAATGCATATTCAGATGAAGAAGACAGAGAATTGGAACAACAGAATCAAGAATTATATGAAAGAAAGCTGAGGTGGCTGTTTTCTTTGTATCGCCTCTTACACTAACAAGAGTAACTTTAATGATCTAATCAAATGGTAGATTAAGGGGGAAAGTAACATTCCATACAGCTCTCCTGGCAGTGTGGTAAGGTCAGAGGTGGAAGAAGAGCACCCCATTTGGGGGAGATGCCAAGTCAGAGAAGAACAAGGAGGTGGTTAAGAGTAGATGAAGTAGGAGCAAAATGCCACATGTCTGTGGAAGCCATCATTTGCTTGCAGGAAGCCAGAGAAGGGATACAGTGAGGGACTGGAGCAACTCCCAGTAGCAGACAAGGACATGACACTCCTGGATGTGTTTCTGAATGGCATAAATTTTCTACAAGGCAGCTGTCAGCCTTTCCACAGGGAGCAGCTCTGCCCATGACTGTCTCCTAAAAGCTCCTCAATATTGCAGGATCTGGAGTTCCTCTGGTAGCAATTCATTAATTAGGGGACTGGCAGCAAACTGCAGGTTGCAGTTTTAGTGCAGAGACCTCTGCCACTGTAAGCACTGTTACAGGAATGCTTCTGGCAGGGAACTGGCAGCCTATTATGTGCAATTAGTAGCTGCCAGAATTCCTAAACACTAGGATGTTTAGGAGCACCTGCTAGAGGCTTTCAGCACAAGACATCTGTCTCCCCTTCAGCTCCTTTGTGTCTGTGTTCTGTGTCCCTGCAGCTTGCTGGGTTTAATTCCACAGTCATGTGAGGCAGCTGATCTCCCAGCTCGAGCTGTGACCCTCCAATCCCCACAAAACAGCAGCTGAACCCTTGCACAGGCATGGGCAGCAGTGTCCTCTGTTCCTGGCAGCACATCCATGGCAGGAGCTAGTCCTGGTGTGAGGAAACTCCTTATTCCATCAGGCTTCATTGCTGCATTTCTGTGAGCAGTAAGACAATAGTCTTATTGAGTGTCATTGTTCAGTATAGGTCTAAATACAGAGTGTTCAAGATACCCAGCTATTCAGATTCAATCAGAAATGAGGAGGCTCTAACCCTTCTCCTGTTTGTGCCAGTTTAAATACAGCTGGGCACTCAATACCTTCTAGTGACCAGGACATTTTGCAAGCAGCTCCCTGCCCTTGCTCCTTGTTATCAGAGCAGGAGATGAGTGAACTTGAATTTTTGCCTACATGCATCTTAAAAACCTTAAATTTGGGAGTACCTCTAAGGTGCTGCATCAGGTAGGCTTCAGAGAATGAGTAGAGATGGTCATGGTTGATTTCCCAGTTTGGTAGGAAGAGAGGAGCAGAGGGAACCCTGGTGCTGAATTTGAGGTAAGCAGTGGAGGTGCAGACCCTGAATCCTTGTAGAGGGGCATGAATTGGCAGGTTTTGTCTGTTCACCAGAAACCTGGTTGGTGCACTGATCTTTAATAAACACACACCTGCCTGCAATTCCTGAAACGTTATGTACTACAAGGACCTGCTGCTTCGTTTTCAGAGCAGAACTTGGCCAGGGGCGTCCTTGCAGTGACCTTGTAGGTGGGAGAGGTTCTCCCATTCCCTCTGCAGCTCTGTGTGCCTGTGGGGAGCAGTGCAAACAGAGCTGGTGCCAGCTGGAATGTCCCCTCCCGGCCTTCCTCTCTGGGCAGAGGGGACTGTGGAGCCTATCCCAAGGGCATGGCAGATCAGGCAGCCCCAGGGGCTGTGCAGCACACGCCTGCTCAGCTCACACAGTGCTGGGAAGGAGCAGCCTCCTGCCTTTTCCCTCTCACAAACACGTGTTTGCTGCCCAGGCACAACTTGGCAGAGCACTCTGGAGTGCACAAGTGTCTGGCGTGGCTGCTGCCAGCCCTGCCTGCTGCCAAGGGGGCTGGATTTCACTCTCAAACCAACAAGAAGCTGTTTGACTTTTTTCTGCCACATGGCCAAACTATCGCCTCCGCTTTGTCTGAGCAAGGGACAAGTTGCAAGCGCAGCAGGAGCAGGGTTTATTTTCTCAGTAGCCTCTCTTAACTAAGTCTCTCCTTGCAATGCCAGTCTGGTTGGTACTTTTCCCTACAGGTATTTTAAACTTTATCTTAGCACTGTTTGCCCTCAGCCCTGTCACTTCAAGTGGGTCAGTCTGGTGATTGATGTGGACAGAGCAGTATCAGAGATGAAAGCACGCCTCTATCTCGTTAGCCCTGTTACTGCCGTAGCAAACTTGAGGGCAGATGGAGTTTATTTGTCACGTGCCAAATCTGTGTATTGGTGTAATTGAGAGACAAACTGTCTGCAGCAAGCTGTAACTTTTTGAAATTGTCCTCAAAAGAACATTATGTGACTATTCAGTTTGAGTTACAAAGGAGGGGCTTTTTTTAGCTTGCTGGTGTTTGCGTGCATCAGGCCTTTATTAGGTGACTCCCTTACCCGGGGTTATTAGCTCTGAAATCAGAGTTTAAACATTTTAAACACCCACATAGATAACCTATTCTGAAAGACTGAGCTCTTAGTTATGATGGTAGAGGGGATTTGTTTTCCAAGTGTTTGAAAATTCCAAATTGATATTTAATTGATGAATCGTTGATGAAGCCAGATGGACTGGGGCAAGAAATCTGCTCCTGCTTGCTGCAGAATGGGTCAGGACATGTCTCCATCATTCTCAGGGGAGCTGTGCAGGGAATGTGGAATAAAAATCAGGGAGGGGTAGTTTAAGGTACAGGCAGCTGTTTGTGCTGCTGCTCTTGCACCATCCTGGCATGTGGGGGGGAAGAGGGATAGCAGGAAAGAATGGTTAAGAGATTTGAAACTACTCTGACCTGACATGTGATGTTTTTGTCTTTTACATTCCACTGAGCTCTGAGTGAAGGGTGAATTGTGTTATGTGATCTGGATGATGATGGGGGTTTATGGTGAGGTCATACATGGTAAAGGAGCAAATGGTAACATCAAGGAATATAACCAAATACTTGTGTGTTCTATTTTAATTTAGGTTTGTCTTAAATGAGCTGGTGCAGACTGAAAAAGACTACGTCAAAGACTTGGGAACTGTTGTGGAGGTGAGCTGAAGCAAACCCTGCTATGCAAAATGCTTTCCCACTAAAAAGCACCATGCTGACAAATGACAACAACAAAAAGTACAGCATGAGAAACAAACTGCTTTATTTTGCAGTCTGCTTCCATGGTCCCCTTCTCATGTTGACAGAAACAAGAAGAAATGCCTTTGGAAACTATTTTTGTTTCCATCTAGCAAATGTTGTATTTTAGGTTCAACTCCAGTCTGCAGAGGTTTTTCTTGGCTACCCTACTTGTGACAAACTCTTTTTGCTGTAGTGCAGCTTTGGAGGCATTGGTGGAAAATTAAGTTATGATCCTACCACTTATTTCATGCTTTTCTTCCCATCATATTGGGTAATGGTAACACATACTTTACTTGAATTTTCACCTGGTCCTGTGTCTGAGTACCTTTCCAGAAGCTGGGCCTAGAACTGTGTTGAGGTGCATGTGTGTCCCGTGGATTATTGTTTTGCAAAAAAGCCTGAGATAAAGGAGAGTTTGAGGGTCTTTTTGTTGTTTTATTTTTAAGCTTCAACTTGTAAAGATTTGGCTGATCCCTAGGGATCACCTGTCACATCTAACTCAGTGCAGGGTTCAGTTTTTTTCCCAGCAAGGACTCAGAACTGAAGACATGTGATTCACTAGTGGCATTCACTAGTCCAGAGAGAATTATCAGTCTATCTAACAGTGATTTTTAACAGCTTCCAAACTTGAAAACCTTTGTGTTATGTTCTGTTTACATCATGCACCACTGGCAAACCTGACAGGGCTGTCATGCTCCAAAGGCTTACAAAATAACTCTTAGGAGGTGTGAGAAATCCTGTTCTTGTGACTCTAAACTTACTGCTTGGCTTTTTGCTCCCAAAAGATACTCATGGTGATAAATGGAAAAAGTCTGTATGGAATCTAATTTCTTCCTTTTACCAGAGAAGTCAAGAGCTTGACAAACTATTTTGTTTAATTTTTATCTTACAATTGCACTTGTCACTTCAATTACATCTAATAATGGTTTGTGTAAGTATTGCAGATATTCTAAACAAATCCTTTAAAGTTTTCTTTTAAGCAGACTGTAATTTGAAGTATCTACTTAGCTTTCTGGTTTGAAATTGTATAAAATATATTGTAAGCATTTTCAATATAAAAAATCCTGGCATTAAACTTTTGCTTCTTTAAAAAAAAAAAAGTGTAATTGTGTTCCCGCTTCAAATAAGCCCTTTGCTGAATCCCTGGTCCTTAATCCTAAAGGGCTTCATGAAGAGGATGGAAGAAAAAGGAGTTTCTGAAGATATGAAAGGGAAAGACAAGATTGTGTTTGGCAATATTCACCAGATCTATGACTGGCACAAAGAGTAAGTTTTTGGTTTAGTTCCTCTTAAAACACCTTTCTAACCTCTTGTCCATAGAGGACTCTGGACTGTGTGGTGTCTGTATGTCTAAGCTGCTTTCAATTCAATATCATCAGGTCATTCAGGGCTGAGCTTCCAAAGGATGGTGCCTCTCTTTAGATGGTGTCTGTTGGTTTGTAAGTGCTGCTTAGTAACATCACAAATCCTGGCTACCTCGAATCCTGAGATGTTCTGATTCATGTGCTTTTAGCCACAGTTTCTCAATACCCTAAATCCTGATATAGGGCTTTTTTTACCCAGCCAGAACCAGCACAACTGCATGATGGAAGGCATCGTGCTTACCTGAAATAATTTTTCCCAGTGAAGAAAGAACTTTGGTGTGTGATAGCTCTGCACTGCCTGGCTTCATGGGAGGGGGTTTGTCCTGCTGTCTGTGATCACAGGTACAGCTTTATGCTGGCTCAAACACAGTGCCAGCAGTGCTGGTTGGTGTGACAGGGATGCTGCACACAGGAGGCTGCCCTGTGTCAGTTCTGTGCTGCTGATGGCTCTGTCACTCTTCCTGGGAAGCCCCAACCAGAGGCTTCACTGCGAGGTGCCACTGTGGTCCATCCCCAGCTCCTGAGCTACTGCTCACAAGCATTCCCAGCATCACTCTCAGAGAGCTGCTGCTTGTATTCACTGGATCTTCAGAAAAGCTACTGGGGCTGCCATGGTTGAGTTTCTTGGGTCACAGCTGTAGCCTCAGTGCATACTACTGATGGGCAGTAGCAGTCTGGAAAGTCATGGTTTCCTTCCTGTGTCTCAGCATTTTCACATGCAGCTGATTGGATCACAAAGGCTGACCATATCAGTGGTGCTTGGCTAGAAGGGTGATAAAATGCAAATTGCTTCAAGGTCCTTCTCACCTGAAAGCCCTGGCATGCTTTGGCCAAGTTGATGCTTTTGCCTCTGAGTTAGGAACTCCACTCCTTGAAAATATTGTTCACAGAAGCAGATTTTGAGAAGCTGCTGGAAACACAAACCCTGGGCCATTTCCCAGGTAACTTTGTGAACAATGTCTTGCTTATGGACAATATGTTCACCATTTCAACTCTGCCACTCAGAAATACTCTGCAGTTGCAACTAACTAAAATTTGAGCATGCATGTACAGGCATGAACAATGGGCACTGGGCTAGATCTTCCTTCAGTTCTGGACATTTCCCTCACCCAGGAAGCACAGTGTCCTTGCTGTCATGTGTCCCATAGGTGCTTATCTCATGGCCTGGGCCCACGCTTATGTTCTGACAATTGACCTTGTGAGCACAAACTAAAAAATGTCAGAGAAAGCTTCATCTTACATTGATACCAGAAAATGGAGTGTTTTTACCAGTGCCATTCCTTGATTAAGTGTGAGGATAGGAGTTTTCTGAAACACAAATGGAAAGATTCCCTATTTTTAGTCCTGTATATCTGGGTCAAGAAGTCTATTTAAATGCAGATGAATGTAGCATTTATAGAGGATTGGGTTATGGAAGCAGCTGTATCTAATGGTAGCAATGGAGATTTTTAATTGGAACATCTGTCCAATTTGCATTGTTTTGGAGGTTCTGGGATTTCTTGGGATCAGATCATTGCAACCATGTCCTTTCACAAAATCTGGCTACTGTCACAAATCTGTGGAGGCATTTGAAACTGAAATCCTGAAATGAAAAAGAGGAAGATCATGGACAGGATGATTATCTGGATTTGCCTACCAGATAGAAAAATGTAGCAGTTTCTGAAGTTTTCATTTCACTTTTAGGCATCCCAGTATATTCTTGATAAGGGCATTTGAGCTAGAATGAATGACTTTCCTGAAGCTGCAAGTCAAGATGGAGATGGTGTTTATGAATTACTGTGACTATTATGAATTAGATATTGCAATTTATTATGAGATTAAAAACAGTGACAAGCAGAACATACCATAACTCCACCAGCAAAGCATTGGTTTGATTAATTTATTCAGGTGGAAACATATAGCAATCTCTTTCACGTTGACCAGTACCCCAAATCTGCTCATGCAACTGAGAACTCCTGGTAAAGCTGGAGTTTTCACAAGCTGAGTTTTCACAAGCATTTTGGTATATGGGAGGGTTTTACTTGGGGATTTTTCAGTGAAGAAAAGCAACTCTTGCAATTAGATAGTAATCAGCACTTTCTGAAAATTCAAACCACTGTCATACTAAAAAAGAGCAGACAGTTTGCAAGACAAGACCACCATTAAGGGCTGAAGCCAAGCTTACTTTTTCATTTATTACTGAATACTGGAGCTAACATGCCACTGTTACATCTGAAGGATGACTAGTTTGCTGCTGAAATAACCTAAAGAGGTGTTCTGAAGTGTTCATATCCTTTCTTTTAGCTTTTTCCTGGCTGAACTGGAAAAATGTCTTCAAGAACCTGAGCGTTTAGCACAGCTTTTTATTAAGCATGTAAGTTTTGTTTTGTTTCCTATATTTAGTACAATTGCCTTTTGGGGTGTGATGGCTCCTTTTCAAAAATACCTGTTTGTGTTGACTCAATGCTTTTACATGTCCAAGCCGAATTTAAACACAAAGTTTCCCTGTAGTTACACATTTTCAGTGGGCAGCTGGATTGCACTAAGACATTAATCATTGTCTTCTTGCAGACAACTTACTTGGGGGGCAAAATTTATGTGGTCAGAGGACATCTGCCAAAATACAATGATGGCAGGTACTTGCCAACTGCTACAATATACATGTTCATGTGATGTTAGCCAAAGTATAACTCCAGAGGAAATTTCAGACCTGTCAGTGTGGGTAGAACATCTCTCACTGGCCACAACCCATAAAGCTCCCCATGCCTAAGTGCAGATGTGGAGAACAGAACCAATTATCAACTTTCTTTCCTGCTTTGGCAAACTAAATCTTTGATTAAACCAAAAATAAGGAAGACCAAGCAGGATATGATAGCAACTTTCTGCCACCTCTTTAATAGCAGAAGGGTAGCCAATACCTCATGTGGCTGCTGTGCCTCTTGCCTTCACAGGAGCGGCGATTGCACATGTATGTGGTGTATTGCCAAAACAAGCCCCGGTCTGAGTACATAGTAGCTGAGTATGAAACGTACTTTGAGGTAAGCAGGGCTCATTATACATTATTACCATTATTACTGCTTACAGCTGTGAGTCCAGGTCAAGGAGACTGTTCTGTAACCTGTGGGTTTGCCTAAAACAAACTCCTGAGGATTTTGATACTGCGTGTGCTGCTGAGGTCTCTGCCGTACGGAAAAAGCATTATTATTTAATTGCTTTCAAATTCTCATATTGTGAATTTTTAATAAATATTTAATTCAGTACTAACTGTGTGTGGCCTTCATAGTACCACAAATGCACTAATTTCTGTTCCAAGTAAAACAAGGCTTTTAAATCAGTAGTGTACGAACAACAGGGGAGGTAAAAGCTGTTGGAGCTGGGTGATGCCTCTCATAATCCCCAGTAACTCTGTCTATTTCAAGTCTTTGGGACTAGACATATTTCGATAGTAATGTGAAAGAAGCTTGTTTAACAAGGGAGGGATGTTTCCTTTCACCCCAGAGCAGGAGGGCTGTCCTGCAGGACTCGCTTGTGAGCTAATCCCCACTGCAGTGGGAAGAGTGACCCTGAGCCCTTGCAGGGCTGTGGGTCAGCTCGGGAGGGAGGCTGTGCTTCCAACGCCTTCCAGCTCCAGGCCTGCCTACATAGGATAGGCCAGATTTTTAAATCCTCAGAAATTCCCTCTTGCAAACAAAAGATTAAGAACAGACTGACTTTCTGTGGAAATAAGACTCTGCTGAGACGTTTTATCATGTTGTGTGTCTTACTCTGTGATTGTTTGCAACTGTTTTTAATCCTCATTTTTAGGAGGTTCAGCAGGAAATAAGCCAACGGCTGACCATCAGTGACTTTCTGATTAAACCCATTCAAAGAATAACTAAATACCAGCTTCTTCTCAAGGTGAGTGGAAAAATACAGTTTGGATTAAACTCTAGTCTGCATGTTGCATTAGATGCTGTTATTTTAAAACAGCCTTAGACTTAACTGAGGAATAAATTAATCAAGAGGAAAGAGGGGTCTGTTCTCTAGGCATGCAGTAACAGAGACCCATGGAAAATGTCCAGAGAGCAAGAGGTCACATCTGTACAAGTGGTTTGTAATATAGGATAGTAAACAGATTTTTTTTTAACTTTCTTTTGGAATTTTTTTATAGAAGTGTACACTTCAAATTGGAATTTTCTTCCTCTGAAGTTTCAGAGCAAACTTTCAATATTTTTTAAATTGGAACAAAGATACTCAAGTGTATTGCTAAAGTCTGTCTTAGGTGCTGAATGGCATGCTTCTAGTAAATGTTCTAGCCTCCATTTCTGAATATCTGTCTTCAAATAATCTGAAGAAACTTATTTTCAGAGTATTCTTTCATCTTAAAATGTGGGGAGCTCACCACAATTTTTTTCCCAAGGAGCCTGACCACTCTGGTTTATGCTGATTTTTCCATAATGACAACTACTCAGCACTCTTGAAAATTCATCCCAAGGGGTCTGAACCCAATGTCTAAAATCAGGCATGTCTGAACCCATCCTGTAATCTCCAGCAGCACTGGGGCTCTGAGCTGGTTTCTCCTCTTCTTTGAACTATACCCAGCAGGCTGCCATCAGCCCAGGTTTGGGAATTGCACACTAGCAAAAGCAAAATGCCAAAAGGAAAAGAAAAATCTTTGTGTGTGTGTGTGTGGTCTTGTGGCTTAAGACAAGGACAAAATAAGCATTCCCAAGATCTAACCCCAGCTTTGTCTTTTTGTCTGTGATCTTCTCAACGACCATCCACACCCCTTTTCCATATTTCTAAAGTGGTTATGACATTCAGCAATCTCTGAAGATGAATTTATTAATATTAGCGAGTTTTTTCTCAGAAAATCACATGCTGAATATGCTTTTTCCTTTTCAAACTGGTGCCTTTTGTTCTCTCTTTTCTGATGTGCCTTAATGCAAACCTTTCTGCTTTCTCCAGGACTTCCTGAGGTACAGTGAAAAAGCTGGTCTGGAGTGCTCCGAGATAGAGGTACATTTTCATGCCCTGGACAATAGGGCTAATGGGACTTCGTGTGGAGAAATGAAAACCCCAGTATTCCTTTGACAATAGCTGAAGATCCTGCTGGTATTCTAAATGTGGTATTTCTCTCAGTTTAAATCAGAACTAAAAGGTGATGGTGCAGTCCTGCACCATCCTCTGTGAGACATCTATGGATGAGGGCCTTGCCAGGAGTCACTCCAGCCATTGTGCTATTGAACTTCATTATTTCCTGTGCTTTCAGGAACCCTCTGCTTCTCTTGTAATAATGCAACATCCCTTTTCCTCCACAGAAAGCAGTTGAATTAATGTGCCTTGTACCAAAACGTTGCAATGACATGATGAACCTGGGTCGTCTCCAAGGCTTTGAGGTATGCATTTGCATTCCTATAATAATAACTAGGCAAGGAAAATTACTTTCTCTTTCTATGATTGTCTCTACAATTCACCAAAGCTACTTGTCTACGGCTTGTTCTTCTGCAGTGCTGAGCTGCATACTTGGGTGAGGTTTCAAAGGTGGGGGAGTGACACACCTCTCACTCTAAACTTGTGACAATTCATATTGTTTCTTCAAAATGTGAGTTTGTGTAAAAGCTTCTGCAGGCTTTAATGAGAGTTATTATATCTATTACCAGAGCAAAATAAGTTATGAACCAACCTGCTCTGCCTATTAGTAAGGTCACTTGGCATTAAACATGTTAACAGCTCCCACGGAGTTCAGCAACATCCAGGAGGGAACTTGGGAGTTACAACCCCACAGGGTACACTTGTGGCTTGCAACTAAGCCAGTGTAGGCTTTGGGGAGAGGTCTTATCTCCAAAATGAATTAAGATTTGTCTTACTGTCTTATGCACTGCAAACAGGTGGGTCCTGGCTTTTGCACATTGAGAGGTGTTGTGTCAGTGACTGCTGGCTTAGGGCATGATGGAGAGCTCTTGGCTGGAGCACTACAGTAACATAATGGGAACAGGGTTTGAAATGAATGTACAAAACAGCCTGCTTGAGACATCTTGCTTTTGGTTTTGTATACACAGTGGCACCGAGAGCAAGGAAAACCTATGTTGTTTGTGTTCAGCCGAGGTCACAATTTACAGGGTTGCTGCTTCGGTAACTTGGAGGGGATATGTCTCACATGAATGCCTGGAAAACTTGGGCTGCATGAAACAGAGCATATCACCTTGTGGGATCACGGTGGGTCAGGGTTTGTAATGTTGGTGCCTTGTCTGCTTCCCAGGGCAAGCTGACAGCTCAAGGGAAGCTGCTGCAGCAGGACACCTTCTACGTGACAGAGCAGGATTCCGGGGTTCAGTCTCGACCCAAGGAGCGCAGGGTATTTCTCTTTGAGCAAATAGTTATCTTCAGTGAGCTCCTTAGGAAAGGATCTCTAACACCAGGCTACATGTTCAAGAAAAGCATAAAGGTAAGAAATGCAGAGAGAGAAGCATATTCTGTTTGAAGGTCGTGTAAGATTCATTCTGTCATGGGGGACAGCAATGTGCAGAAAAGATTTGCATTTACCTTTCAGTGGATCAGAAGCTGTTTAAGATCCTCTCTAAATAAACTACTGCGTGTCTATAAATTTATTGGGTAATTTTTACAAGGAGCACAGCCAGGGCAGGTCCTCTATCATTCATAGCTCTGAATTAGCAAATATTGCTACAAAACCTGGAAATTTACAATAGTTGCTTTGATGCATGATCATAAAAGGTAAATGAAGGTACAGTATCCAAAACAGTCATTTTAGGCCAAACTATAAGTCAATACTAAGCCTTTATATGATATTTCTGGAAATACTCTCCCTAATTCTGGTAAGGGCTCTTAGTACAAAAATGGATGTTGCAAGAATGTTTCAAAGACAAATAAAACCACAAATAATTCTAAAAATATAACTCTGAGTAATTATAAAACCAGTTAAACTATGAAGAGAGTTTTGAGAAATTAATTTTGGTTTTAAATAATCTGTCCAGATTATGGGGCTGGGACTAAAAGTAAAAACTGAAAGTAACCAACAAAAATACTTCTTTATGTAAGAAATGCAAAGTTAACCTGTGAAATGGTCAGTGAAGGTGAATGAGTGCTGCACATCTCCTGGTAGAACAGCCTTTGCTGTGCCTACAGAAAGAACAAAATCACTGATTCATTTGAATTTCTGGGTCGTTCAAAGCTGAGAAACCAGTCTGGCATTGATTTCCTTTTCAAAGATACAGGTTAAGAGACATGGGAGAATGCATTGTGTTTGCTCTAAATTTTAAATGGTGCATTAATATGAAATAGAACACTATCAGCTGAAATAATGCATATTAACATACACAACTAAACAAATTTACAGTAAACAGCATATTTACTGAAATGAGCTTGTCTTCTTGGCTGATGGAAACAGCATTTACTGAAAAGCCTAAATCCATTTGCAAGTCAGTGTAGCTTATAGTTTCCAACCAAATAATACGCTATAAAGGGAAAACCCGAAGTGTACAAATAAACAATCATCTTGATTTAGATGATCAGCTTTGATTTTATCTTTTTGTTGATTTAAATCATTATTAAAATTGGAGATGAAAATAGTATGAATCATTTCTACTTCAGTTTATTGTATATATAACAATGAGGCTTTTATCTGCAGGAAATAATTCCTGAATTATATATTGTGGATAAAGAGAGAAAAATAAATCTCTCCTAATGTCAGTAAAATTAGCTTGCCTCAAGGGTATGAGCTGCTTTTCTAGTTACACAGCCTACAAAAGGAATGCTGTTCCCACTGCCTGAGTTTAAAATTTTCATGTGATAATTTTCCAGCCCCTTTTCTTCCACTTGGCAAACAGCTCATTCTCCTGCTGAGTGTCTACTGCAAGTGTGGGATCCCCTGTGGCTCCATGTGTGTCTCCCCTGCCTCAGCATGGAGTCTGTGTGCTGGCAGCTCTCACACCCTCCCTCCCAGCCCCACTTCAGCTTCTCACTGCTTTTGCATTTGTCTGTTTCCCACAGCGAGGAGCTGTGGCTCTCAGTGGAGCAGGACCATTCCCTGCCTCCCTGGGCTCTGAGCATCCCCACCTCGCAGTGGGCTCCACCTGAGCCAGCAGCACAGATCCCGTTTCTTTCTCTGTCACAGCCAAAAAGTAAAAAAGTGCATGTGACTTCAAATGCAGCTGTTCTGGTCTGTCAGTGAGATGGGACTCACAGAAATTGTTCTCCAAGCTCTGTCACGCTCAAACTGTGACAGAAGCCTTCAGCATTTTGTCCTGCATTAGCAGAGAA
Source organism: Aegithalos caudatus (assembly GCA_013389925.1). Classification (NCBI taxonomy): domain Eukaryota; kingdom Metazoa; phylum Chordata; class Aves; order Passeriformes; family Aegithalidae; genus Aegithalos; species Aegithalos caudatus. Next base: position 535,581 of record WEIU01023084.1, read on the forward strand.
CCCTTTTTTACACAATAAGATTCTTAGTGTTGAGAAATGGCACATCCCTTCTTGATACTTCTCACCTGGATACCTTTCAGCCTCTCAAAATACCTAAGTGGAAGCCTTGATGAATGCATCTTCCTGAGGCACAAATAGGAGGCTAGGGGACTCTATACATCTTTTACCTGGAGTCATACCAGGATTGGTTTGGCTGTCAACCAGAGGAAAATGAGCTCAGATCAGGAGGAAGGGACCTATTGGGGGCTCAGCTGTGTGTCCTTGTCCCTGTCATTTCCTTGGTCAGGGGAGTTCCTGCTTGTCACTGTAACTTCACAGAAGCAAAGGAAGATGTTAATTCCATCTTGCAGTTTGAATGCTGGACAGTATTCTGATGTGGAGTGGATCTCCATACCTTGACAGATACTCAGAGCAATTGGAGATGGGTTTCTTCAGGGGACAGAACTGCCTTAGTCTTCAGAGCTGTCTGCTCTTGACACAAAGACACTCCCTCTCTTGTTTTTTTGGGAGGCTATGCCACAAACCTATTCTTGTTTACTACCCTGAGTATCTCAGGAAAAGCTGAAGTTATGAGTACACTTAAAACAGAAGCCTCCCAAGGGCAGGACAGCAGCCAAAATTCCCATCCATGTGATTTCCAGAAACGGTATCTGTGACTACAGTCAAGTGAAGTGATTGCACACAGATGACTCTAATCTGCTAGAAATAAGATCTGTTGGAGCATCATGGGAGGACTGCTCTTTCTTTTCATTATATCCCTGTGCACACTCCATTCCCTTTTTTAAATTAGCTAATGACTGAAACTTTCTTATCAGAGGATACGAAATATAAACACTTATTAAATTGGAGGAATTATAGACTTTATTAACATATTAATAGGAACATTTTTGCTCTATTTATGGGTTTCAGTAAATTTAAAGCACAGCAGTCAGGTCTGTGTTACTTAAAATAGAAGTTGTAATTCAAGACAAGGAGGGTGGATGTCTGGTACATCTGTCAGGGCTTTATTAAGCATCATATTTAAGATTTAGATTTATCTGGCTATATCTAGATGAGACAAATTCTTCTTATTATGATCTAACACTTTGTCATTGGACTTAATTATGTTCAGGAACATTTCACAACAGTTTTGATTATTGTGTAATGTTAACTCATGCTCCCTGTAAAATGCTTACCTTGGCTTGTTTCAGATGAACTACCTTATCATTGAAGAAAACGTGGACAATGATCCCTGCAAGTTTGCTCTAATGAGCCGGGAAACATCAGAAAGAGTCATTTTGCAGGCAGCTAATCCAGAAATTCAACAAGCTTGGGTACAGGACATCAACCAGGTCCTGGACACACAACGAGATTTCCTAAATGGTATGTACATGGTCTTGGTTCTGTTTCCCAAACTGTAATGCTAAATGGGATTTAGAATCTTTAGGTCCTTGTTTCCTCTGTGAGAAAATTACTGAGCCACTTCTGCATGTGTCAGTCAGGCTCATGTTCCTCTGCTCCCTCCATGGGTGGTGCTTTTGTTGGTGGTACTTTTGTACTGGGGTTTGCAGGGCTCTGGCACTGGTGTTTTCCATTGTACACTGAGATTTTAAATCTGAAGCCATCTCAGGATCACAGTGAAGCCAGGTTGCCACTGTGTCTACAGAGCATCTCTCATTTACTCAGAGCAAGGTTTATCCCCAAGACCTTCCTGTCAGACATCAGTGTGTGCTCCCAGCTGAGGATGTGAGGTGGGATGAAGGCTGCCTTACCAGGTACCACCCTACAAGTCCCAGCTTTCAATTAAAAAAAAATTTAAAAATAAAAAGGAAAGGCAAGGAAACAAGGGCAAGGGCTTGTTTCTCCTAGGAACCATGGGAGCTGTGCATGAAAAGGGGCCTTTCCGAAGTATCAGCTTTGCTGTAGAAGGAGATTTGAGGTAATCTGAAATAATATTTCAAATTAAAGCTATGTTTCAAAAAAAAAATCTCAAAAACCAGACACACACACACACAATCAACAAAAGTGTGTAATTTGAAAATACGGAGGAATCAAATTCAGTTGACAATTTTAGCTTGTTCTTGCTCCTGAGTGGATGAGGGTAGAAGGGAAGAGGACTAGAGAAAGACTCTAAAAATAGTATCTCTTTTGTTTGTGTGGAAGCAACAAAGTAGCTTTGGATGCCTCCAAGATTGCTTTGCACTATTAATTTCAAAACAGCTTATTTTATGGACCTTACGTCAGAGTTCTATACTTAATAGCTTAATACATGTTCAATAATAAAACATATTTGTTGACTTGACTTGAATCAAGATGTTTGGGCTTGGCACAATATGTTAGTTTTTGTTGGCTTTTTGATTTTTTTTTTCCTTGGGGGGGTTTGGTTTTGTGGATTTTTTTGTTGCAAAATGGGAAGAGGCTCTTTCAGTTCACATCAAAGCAAAGATTCCCTTTTCTTCAATGTGGAGGTTTTAAAAAAATTACTCAGATTAATTTTACTTTTCAGAAGTTAACTGTGAAGGGGCTACATGCAAAAGTTTTATGTGACAGTTCAGAATCTATGGCTGAGCCACAGAAGGGAAATATATTTCACCCATGATGCCACAACTTGATGCTGGGTTTTTGTGACTTGGAATAGAAGTGGCCTCATCCATTGTAAGATGATTCCTTAAATACATTGGTGAGATGAAGAGTCTAAGTTCTCCAGTTTGACCAGTTGGTATCAAATCTTTGATGGGTTTATGTCAGTGCAGTTGGCTTTGACTGAGGAATTATTGGACTAAAATAAGTTCCACAAACAGTTAGCTACAGACATTTTTAAAGCCTTGTGATAGCTCCACAGGCACTAATGCACGGTTCTTCTGTCCCTTCCATATTTTTTTGCTTGTTCTTTTTATTTTTTAAGTATTCCATCTTATCTTCACAGGACTTATTGCCCTGTGAGCCTCTTTTTCTACTTGAGGCATCTTCATAGCCCCTGTTCAGCCTATCTTCTATGAGGCCAGCAAGCAATTTGATGGGTTAGGAACATAATCATCACTATCTCTAAAGCAAAAGTAAAAATAGATTTCTAGTAAAACACAAGCTTAAGGATTTACCTTGAAACTATAAATAAGATCCAAGAAAATGATACTGTATCCAGTAGAGCCTGTCCAGTCCAGAATATTTTAAGTGGCTTTTAGAATGTAATCTTATTGAGACTGACTAATCTTTAAATATGTTCTTTAGCTTTGCATTTCATTAAAGCAGATGTTTTCTGTCCTTAAAACCATATTAAATCCACACTGAGCCAATGCTGCGTAAACTTATTAACAAAATATTCCCCTTGAGTTCTTGCCCAAGCTGTCTCTGATTTTTCTCTCTTCACCAGGGAAGTCCTAAATAGTAGGGACTATGTATAAAGCATGGGATTTGCATCCAAACTTCATTAATGTAAAAGTGGAATATTCAAGTTTTTCATATTTTCCATGGAAAAGTAAAAGCTGCTAAGCTCAAGAAACAGGCTGTGCATCAAATGATGGGCTGTTGGGACTGTTCTTTAGGAAGCAAAGTAAAAGTAAAAAAGTAAAAATAAATCTGTCACTGCTGGACATGTTTTATAAGAAAAATGCCATTCAGCTGTACGTTTTTTAATCATGTTTTGTGGGGGGGAATTTGAGGGAGAAAGAGAGAACATACAAATAGAGAGACACTGACTTTTGCCAGAAGCTTCTAAGAATACTGAGAGATGTTTAACAGGAGGCTGGGAGCCAGGCATCACTGTGATAGTTCATGGTGGAATTAGTAGTCAGAAATGGACACTCAACTAAATACCCTTTAAAAGTACTGAGTACAGTAGATTGTTTCAAGGTAGATTGATAAGTATCCAATCAGATCTTACTGCTAGCGACCTTGCAGCCTTATTTACTGTATACAATAGAAAAATGTCACTGTCAAAATCATTGTCAAAGCTCTCACCAGCCTTCCTTGCCCTCTGTGGCTGGTCTGCAGCAGGACCAAACCATTTCCAGCTGCAGCTGAGGTAAGCAAGTGAAACTGGCAGTCACTGTGGCATAAATACAATCTGCCTTTGTGACAAGGGTCAGGTTTTAGAGACAAGCAATCTTCCAGATTGCTACAGGTCTGTGTCCTTTTGAAGAAAATGGTGATCTGGCATCCTCATTGATTTCTTTTCCAGTCATTTATTCTTTAGTGTGAGGTGATTTCTTGAGTTGACCTGCCTTTCTCTGGAAGGGGAATGCTAGAGAGTGTGCTGTATGGTGCTGAGCTTTTCTGTTTTGCTTTCCTTTTCATTTTCTTGGGAAAGACATTCCTTCTGTTGTGGCTCCCTTGTGGGGCTGATGCTGTGACATTATGTTCTCTGTCTGCCTCTTGCTAGACTAGTCTCTCTGCATTCCAGTAGGTTTAGTCTGGTGCATGTACACAGTATTAACTGACTATAAATCATCTGGTAAAGCCACATGACATGCAAAAAACCAAGCCCATAGGTCTGGGGCTGATAGCCTGAGCCTAGCAAATCTACTCACTGGGAGTCCCAGCCCTGATCCCTTCTCCTCCAAACATAACAAATTATTTATTTCTTTATGATCTGGAATTTTTTTCCTTCCATTTCCCAATGCAAGCTCTCTCCATGACTATAAAATCTATTCTCACAAGCAGACTTTATTTTTCATGGCTTATGAAGCTGTTTAGTGTTGCCTTTTGGGTGTTTTCTGGAGAGGTTTGGACTGCTGGGATTAATGTCTTGGTGCCATTTATGCTTCCTCACTTGCTGGAAAGTGCTCCAGCAGTTTCCTTGAACCAAAGCAGTTAATGTAGAAAAGCACACTGAGAGCCAAGATGCAGTGCATCACGTCTGAAGAGTATTTAATATAGTCACACTTTCTTGGCAATATGCAAATGAGACTTAGAGGTCTTGACCTGTGTTTTCTGTTGTTAGCAAAATTCACTGCAAATGTGCTGTGCACCTCTTAGTGAGGCTTTCATTTATTTTGACTACAGGATGTGATTAATTTGTGCGATTTCAAAGAAAATGAATGCAATTATGCATGCTATAAATGGCAAACATTTTAGCCTACTCACTGTGTATGTTAGAGGAGCTGTTCTTCACATCAGCATGGAGTGCTGTGTTCAGTTCATGCACAGCACAGTGTAAAGCACGTGTGTCCTGTCTAGCCATGAACACGCCGTGTGCTTCCATGGGCAGCATCTCCTGTCCCTGTTTGGTTTGCAGCGTATGAGCCTGTCCTGTTTGAACCATGCCACCTGTCTGAACCCCTCTGCAGCCCCTGGCAGGGCTGTTGGGAGCACGTGGCTGACTCTTGTCCTCTCTTGCAGCGCTGCAGTCGCCCATCGAGTACCAACGCAAGGAGAACAGCTCGGCGGTGCTGCGGCCCCAGGCCGGCAGGGTCCCTCAGCCCAACACCAGGCCCCACTCTTCTATTCCAGTAGGGTCTGAGAAGCCTTTGAAGGCTACAAGCCGTAACCCATCTCTCCCACCCCTGAAGATACCTACCTCCAATGGCAGCACAGGGTATGAGCACTCACAGCCCGGAGACAAGTATGAACAAAGCAAGGTACTGAGCTCATCTAATAAAACATGATCTCACAGCCCATTTCGTATCTACAGGTGATCCATGATGTTAGCTTTAATTAGCAGCTAACCAGGTCAACGGGAATCAACACACTGAAGCAATGGGTAACATGTGATTTGGGATTAAACAGCTCATGCAAAAGCACTGGCATCCACGTGGATGGCACTTCATCTGGGAAACAGAGCCTGACCCTGGAGCTCTGATCTTGATGTTTTTCAGGGCACTGTGCTTGCAGATCTGGTGAACTAGATATCCATTTGCAGTACTAGCAGAAGTAATATTCAGGCTTCTCTAATATCCATTAACCACCCATTCCTGAAAAAGCCCATGGTAGGGAAGAACTTAGACCTTTTCCCACATAACAGCTCGCAGGGTGCCAGCTAAAGGTTATCATTTGGGTATGTGTGCCCTGCACACAAACCACCAAAGGATCCGTGGCCACCAACCGTGTTTGGAGCCTGCTGCTGACTGAGGCTGACCAAAGCCACTCTCAATCTGACCTGTATTTAACTGTGAGTATTCACTCAGCTTCGTTGGTCTTTCTCCCCGTTTGGCTCAGCACAGACCGTTCATCTGTAACACCCCCGCAGATGAGAGCACCCAGGGGCACAGTCCTTAGCAGCTTTGAAGTCTGATGTGAAATAGGAGACTGGTTTGTATCAGGTTACTGCCACCTTTCAGATCTTTAAAATCCTTTTCTGCCAATGTGAATTTCCAAGTGTTTTGTGTCTTTTTCCCTGGTCTGGTTAGGCTGGACATGAAGTAGTGGGATCGCTGCCGGAAAGGGCGGGTTCCTCTGTGCCGGCCGCTCACCGCTTTGTGTTGTGTCCGTTTGCAGACTGATTTGGGAGGGTGCAATGGGACCTCTTCCATGGTGGTGATTAAAGATTACTATGCACTGAAGGAGGATGAGATCTGTGTGAATCAAGGAGAGGTGGTTCAGATCCTTGCTATCAACCAGCAGAACATGTTCCTGGTGTACCAGCCCGCAAACGACCACTCTCCAGCTGCTGAAGGATGGATCCCTGGCAGTATCTTGGCTCCCCTCCCTAAATCCACTACAGATAATAGCGATGGAAGCATCAAGTAAGTGCCCTATTGGCTTCGCTGGGAGCACTATGTGGATTTTTTGAGGAAAATAAATAAATAAAAATAAACAAACCCAAATGGTAGGGAAATCCTGCTGATTTTTATCTACAGTGCCATTGGAACAAGCTGAGTGCTCAATCCGCACCATCGGGCAGCCATGGTGGATAGCTCGGGTTTTGCTTCTTTTCATTTTGTGGGATTTTGTTTATACTTTGGAGAGAAATAAAACCATAGACGGTTAAAGATACGCTTTACGTGACACCATTTTACACCAACATGGACCTGCTTGGACTGGACTTATATTTATGTTGTATTTAGTTACTAATCTATATATTGGTTATAACAGCATCTAGATTAAAAAAAAAAAAAAACAACAACACAACAAACACAAAAACCCAGGCTCTGTGTTGGACTGAGGTTTGCTTCTCAAGGAGGAGAGGTCTTGTTGTCTATGGCAATTTCCTTGTACAGCTTGTATCTTTTTTTTTTTTTCATTTGTTTTGGTTTTATTTTTTCTGTTTGCATTAACTTTTGTAATATATTTTTTGGTTTGCAAGACCCCCATCCAAATACATTCCTGTATAAAGTATTTTGCACTATTTAAAAAAATAAGAAACAAACTCACATTGATGAAGTCAGGTTGTGCAATATAATGGATAGTCGCAATGTTCATCATTGTACCTGTAATGTAACTAATTTTAAATGTACTATTTTAAATATGTAAAATAAATTTTCACCATGAGCATGTTTTAATGAGGTAAAAGAATTAGTTTGACCCTTTTTTTGTTTGATTTTATTTTGTTTTGATTTTAATTTTGTTTATAATATTTTGTTGCTTATTTAACAAATGTGTGGATATATATTTTTCTTTTCTGATTTTTAGAAATTTGTCAGTCTGAAATGACTAATGCAAGAAAGTGGTTTTTTGGTATTAAATACAGAAGGTACAACCCTCTTTTCAGTAATACCTGTTGATTTCTTTTAACATCTAAAATGACTAGATGGCAATGCATGATGTATGCTACAAACTGTGTTACCTTACACAAATACCTTGAGGCGCAAAATTGAACACTAAAGAAGATTTTGTGAAAGATTCACTACAAATAACTTGATCTCTGCTGCCTTTTCAGTTAAGAGAAATGATGACTTTACCTGTCAGTCAGTAATGAATGCTACCTGGAATTGCATGTTAAGCCAAAGGAATTGCTTGGCACATCTCTTGCACATCTGCCATGGCCATTCCCGGGTTCCTCTCTAGTCACAGTATGCAACCACATGCCTTTAGAATCATCCACAGTACCAGACTCCTGGTGAAGACTGATTTCATGGCAGCTGTACAGTAAAATTCTGCATCAAATTCTGTAGGCAGATGAATTGTGGCCAGGAAGGTGTAACAAAATTGAAAGACATGTGAATTGCACTTCTCTCTCAGTGAGATTTAAAGTCCTAAATTATGTTTTCAGACTCAAACAGCTAAAAAAACACTGAAAACAAAAAGATGCTTGAATAATAGGAGTCCTATGAGTGAAAAACAACCTGGAGCTGTGCTATCTTCAACCCTATCTGGTCTGACAGATCACAGTGACTACTTAGTTTAAATAATAAAACAGTTTCTTCTGTGACAAATACTGTACACAAAATATATGGTCGATCCAGCTGTGTTGGCACCATGAACTATTCACCTATGTTCATTATATAGATCAGGGAGCCCCATCTTGACACTTACATAGCCTAAAGGAAAATGTAATAGTCCTGAACTGCTGGAAAACTTCCCCTGCTCTGCAGTTGTCATTTGGGCCTTGTCCAGAAATGCCCAGATACCAGTCAGCACTTGGTGCCTGTCTGAGCCGTGCAGGGTGCTCTGGCGCTCCCTGTGCTCAGACATGACTGCCCATACAGGCTGAGTTAGCGCAGACTCTGCTCCTGGTTGCAAAAACAGTTGTCATGACCCAGTTCAGTCTTGTGGCTGTGGCAGGGTTTGCTTGTTCTTTACCTGGGATATTGTACAGCTCCCATCAGGTGCTGAGGTAAAAGCAGGAAGCGCTCAGGAGGCAGACGCAGTGTTCATGGGGGAGCATCGGCTGTGTGGGGCATCCTTTGGGTCCTACCTTGCTAACATACTGCATTTTATTGGCATCACAGGTGATCCCTGGATTTCATACAACTTCCTTTCTAAAATGTATCAAGGTACTGTAGACGTGACATGTGCCAAACATTGGGCTTAAACATGCAAATCAAATTTGCATGACTTAAAGGTGGGCAGATGCTTTGAACCTGGATCCCAGCTCATCACACTGCTGTTTTGAGAGCTTTATGCTTTGGACAACATACCCCTCCCCAAATTCCCCCCCCAGCCTGTCCACTATTTTAACCAAATGAAATCCATATCAAGAACTGTTTTGGTTTTTTCTTACGTCTGCTTTGATATGCAATTCTCTTGTCAACATAGCATTGCTCTTACAAAGGGTGATATTGGTATTTTTAAAAATTTTTTTCCAAGAATAAGGTCATAGGAGCAGTGATAAGGGGTGAAAAATTTACTGGAAGTAGTGCCTGCTGTGATGCTAGCCAAAACCCATGGGCTGACTGATGTCCTCTTTAACTGGATTGGCAAAGTCAAATAGGAAATTCTTGGTCTTGAGAGGCACAGCAGAGCTTGTCATTCTAGGAAATGACTTAGCTCTTGGAAAATTAATAATGCAGCTCCTCTTTATTGAGCTGTTTGTGTTCTGAGCAACATGTAGTGAGCAACAACTTGAATTTCTTAATTTTTTTTAAATTTACTACAGTGAGTAACCTATTAGGACCATTCTTACATATTTATATTTGTTACACTGCTTTTAACCAACAAGACCGAGGACTAAGTTGTTCTTTTAAATGTAGCAAAACTTAAATAAATTTCTATTTGTGGCAATGCAAGACAAAGTCCCTGAAACCAGATGACCAAGTTCGAGTTGCCTGTGCTTCCATCATGGACATTTTTTTTCCTGCTCCATGCATTTAAACAGCAAGTGTGGCACGACATCTGCTTTGCAGAACTCTTTGGTTTTTAACTTCAGCTCTCATTGCTGAGATTGAGACGGGCATATTGCCTGCCGGTGGCTTTCACCTTCTAGGGAATTGCAGTAATTGCAAATGTGGGTGCTGGTTCCCCTTTCCAAAACCTTTCTTCCTGCTATGATTTGCCATTTGATTGCTGCGTTTTTTGGTACAACAGGAAGTCATGTTCATGGCATACCCTGCGCATGAGAAAGCGGGCGGAAAAGGAGAGCAGTGGCAAAAATGAAGCCAATGGGCCACGTAAATCCAAGGATATTCTGGGGAACAAAGTCTCTGTTAAAGTGAGTAAGGCCATCTGAAAGCTCTGTGCTGCTCTCCTGCTTCCCATCCTTTCCACCCCCTGTAGCATCCTCTCCTGAGAGAGGGAGGGGGTGGCAATTTTGAGTTTGGGTTTTTGTTGTTTTTTGATTTTTTTTCAACTTCAGTTATCTTTTTTTGTTTGTTTGTTTTTGTTCCTTTTTTGTAGTATCCATTTTAGCAGGATTTTTGCATGCAAGATAAAATGCAGTCTTTGTTTTTTGTTTTCTTTTTCCTGGCATCCCACATGCAAGTAAGTAATCCTCATTAAGAAACCCAACTATATACATGGTTAAATAACTTAAAATTGGGACACTAGTGATTTACTGACCTCTGGTCTGCAGCTTCATCAGAGCAGCTGTAGCAGTGAGAAAGCCACTGGGTGAACCAATGGCCTTGCTGATGAGTTTTCTTTAGGTCTGTATTTCACCAGGTATTAAGATAAGGGCTTTCCATCCTGGGGATTCTTAAGGTTTTTGGTCTAGGGAGATGGTCTCAATGACCTTTTTCTTTCCATGTTATCAGACAGGGCAGAGATGCTGACTCTGTCTTGCCAGGAGAAGGTCTCGTGTGTGTCTGTGTGTGTGTGTCTGTGTGTCTGTGTGTCTGCGTCTCTCTCTCTTTCTCTGAGATCTCCCAGTATGGAAAAAGTTGAGAACTGTGGGGTTAAGCTCCATCTTCTGCTCTGGGTGCCTGACTACTGTGCTCCAACTCAGAGGATCCATCCCTATAAACCGACCATGAGGCCTGCTCAGGACTAATCTGGGGCTTTCCCTCCCAACAGAGGCAAGCAAACACTTGTTGTGATTTTGGCACAACCAAAGCCCAGCCTTGATTCAGGAAAGCACTTGAGCATGTCCTTTGGATCCACCCCTCTCGAGGAGAGTCCATGATGAAGTGTTTTCCTTTGCAGAGGCTTTCTGTCTTACAAGCCTGGTGCAATAGCCCTGGCATGTGCAAAGGGAGGAACCCTGACACTGCATCCCGGGCGCCCTCGCACCCTCTGGATGAGAAAGGACTGGGCCCGAGGGAAGCGGCTGCTCCAGCATGGTGGCACAGTTCTTCCTCCTCTCGCTTCCTCCCTGTTTTCACTACCTGAACAAACTGCAGAATCACTGCTGCTTCTTGGGCAAAAGCATGTCTTTGCCTTTGCTTCCCTTGTTTTGTTGTCAGTTTGGTTTTTGTTCGTGTTTTAGGAGCATTTTCCCTACTGTTACCCATTTCCATGTTGCTCACAACTGTGCTGCTCTGCCCTGACTAACCAATCTCTTTTCTAATCTCTTGTTCTCTTTCTTCCTCTTCATGCTGCCAAACAAGGAGACAAACAGCTCAGAGGAATCAGAGTGCGATGACCTTGACCCCAATACTAGTATGGAGGTAGAGACAATCATCCTTGTGATTATTTATTCCCAAGAACATGTGTCTGTTTTGAAATGCCTTTGCTGCAAGGGGAGTTGGTGGGTCTGTATTGCTTGCAGACGTGTGTGCCAATTTAGTGTGAGTCATGAAAAGTGTCAATTATGGTTTTGCCAAGCCTTGAACTGGAGTTTGGGCTTCTTTTGTAGTGGGAGCAGTGGAGGGAACTTAGTTACAAGCTTCTACTGAGCTGGAGGCTCATGTAGTCACCCTCAGTCTCTGCTTCCCACCTGGGACCTCATTCCAACAATAATGCAAGTGTGTCAGCCGCTGATAAATGTAGCACATTTCTATATTAAAAATACCCCTTTCCCTGGCAGTACACACTTGAGCTGCCAGTCAGGCCAAATGTTGTACCACAACCAGCACTTTACCTAGAAAACCAGAAAAGACAACGTTTCCCTTTTAGCAGAGTGGGAATTGCATTTCTGTCAAGGTACTGAAGGAGAATGGTAAAACCTGTTGTGTGGATGTACCTATATCTCAGGAAAGGCTGATCCAGATAGGTGGACCCAAATTATGCTACCTTATGCCACTGTTTTTTCCACTGGTGAAACCACCAGTTCTAGTGGAGTGCCTTGTTGAGGGAGCCTGAAAGAGCTTAAAATCATGAAGAGTTACATGTCTGGTTCTCCTCAATTAAGATCTAGCAGGATACATTTTTTTTCCTCCTGTTTATAGTGACCACACAAAGCATTTCTATACATTGTTCCAAGGCTGAAAGAGGTTCCTGCTGAAACAGGCAAGGACATGGTTGAGAGAGATGGGGATTTTGTGGTGATGACAGGACAGGTCACTGGAGAACAGAGATATCGGTGTCCTAGCAGATCTCCCGGATGCTGTCAGCCAGGCTGCACCATAAACATCCTTGAGCTGACCTTCCTCCTGAAGGGAAAATAAAAAGAGGGAGAAGTGTATTGAGGTGCACCACCTAAGCTGTTAACCTGAAAGCTTGCTTTTATTTTAATTGTGTTGGGATGTGTATTGAAGGAAAGCTTTTGACCCAGCTGACATCCTGGAGATTGAATGGTCCTCACTTCTAAAGCTGCATTATTCTCAGAAGTGTGTTTATATTTTCAAATAATGTTTTGCCAGCCAAGTAATATCTGGACGTGTATGTATTTGTCATAAGGCAGTGCCCATTATTACACATGAGTCTGTGGAAGCTTTCACTCACTGAAAATTGCTCTGTTGAGCAACAGGTGGCTGAGACAAGGGGGATTGTGCAGAGCTGGTTGAAAATCGCTGTTCTTTTGCAGAGGATTTCTGTGTTTTGACTTTGTTCAACAGGAGGAAAAACAGATGGTTTAGAATTTCCAGTGGGAGATGTCTGAATCTTTGCATTTCTATGTCAGCATTTCTAATCTTTCTGATGGCTTGATCTGGGTTTTTACCATGGTACAGTCTACTGTGCTCAAATTCAGGAGAAAAAAAAAAAAAGCCTTTCTACTTAAACCAAAAGACACCAATGTGAAGTCTTAGCTATGATATCAATCTGCTATTGGGGGAGTAACTGTGTGCCTTCTGTGTGACTAGCTATACTCAGAAAGCCCCATCCTGCATCTCCCAGGTCACTTACTGGAGCTGACAGTGCCACTGCACTGCAGTCCCCAGAAGCCACAGTACTCCTCATGTAAAGCTCAGGTTTGGTTCTGGCAAAGCTCTCTGGGGCTGAGCAAATATTTAAAATGGTAGAGGAAGAGAAAATAAGAGAACAATTGTGGGGGTGACTTACTAAGGTCACAGTGCCCTGCAAGGAGAAGCACGGCCCTTGCTTTGTGCTGGTTTTAGTACAGCTGAAGCCAGGATTGAGTGTGGTCATCTTGTTGGTCTGGCTAAGAAATACTGGGATTGCTGATACCCATATAAACAAAATAAAGTCATCTGGAGGGAGCAGAGCAAGGGCAGCTCATAAAATGCTGATGAAGCACTAGAAGAGGCCATAGGGAAGTGTGGTTGGTAAAGGTGTGAGGTATTCACCTACTGGAAGCCATGACTGCTCTCCCATTCCCTTCATTATGAGTGTTTTTATTCTCCTTTCCAAACGTGTTACAATAAATTGGCTATATTACAGCTTGGGAGGCCAAAGACTTTTCACAATAAATCAGAGCCAAAACAAGCTAATTCCAAAACCAGAGCCTGATTCAGGGCTTTATCAATCTAGGCTTTGTGTGCCAGGTTTAGATAACTTAAACAGCTGTGCTACCCCTCCAGCCCAACCTGTGTGCAGTGAACATCTACATCTCACCTGGTTTTGCTTTCCCTGCTCTCTGTGGGATGTCCACTGATGAGTTCCCAGAGCAGCTGGAGACAACGTGACTGCCCAAGGAGAGGGAACACTTTGTCCACACACCTGGCCAGGCTCATGAGGGGTTTTATGGATGCTGGGAGTGCTGGCAGAAGTGTTGTGTCCTGGCCAGCAACACTCAGAGGTGCCTTTCCTGTGTCATGAGTGTGGAGTCATCACTACAGCCAGGTAATAACAGGGCCAGTCACCCCTGACAGCCCTCTTCTTCCCACATACACCCAGTGCAGGAACAGAGAGAGCAGTCTCTAAATGCAAGCAGACATATTAATTACCTGGAAACATGGGTGCAATTTATCTCCACCCTACTTCCTGCACAAGAAGTCAGTAAGCTGGTCATAGTACCCATGAAGTCCCACAGATACTGTGGCCTTTCAGATCTCACTTTGTTTGCTATTTATGAAATACCACAGTGGATTCAATTCAGTGGATTCCAGGTTTCTGGAAGCACTTTGCCTTTGTTTCAAGGGAACACAAAGACAGAAAGAAATGTGGAAAACCTATATTGTGAGAGCAGTAAACAAATTCTGGGTGATTGTTTAAAGGAGGTAAATTCCACTACTGGGTATTTTGTACACACAGGCCTTGGAGAATTTCCTATTCATTGTAGCTTTGACTAGAAATAGCATCTCTTGGTGACTTTTTTTTTCCCCTCTTTGTTTATTAATATGAAATGAAAGTGCATAAGGATGCAAATTAAGTTTGATTTTTTTCCCCCTAGTTTTCTGCTTTGTGCTGTAGTTTCATAAAGCAGAAGGCAAGGACTCACCCATTAAGTATGGGAGCGTAGGAGCAGGTACTTAAGGGCCATGTGTAGTCACGTGAGTGACAGGAATAACCTACACTTAGGGATGATCAGGGACTCTTTCCACATGTCTGTAGTTAACTGCACAGGGACAGGCAACTCCACTTCTGGGAAGATGTATGCCCTTGTGAATCAGTAAATATCCACACCCAAGTCTGGGGTCCTGGACAATGACACAACTAATTGCCCTACAGTTCTGTGTTGTAATATCTCACGGGGTTGCAATATTGCTGAGGGGGTCACAAGGCAGCTGTGCAGATCCCATCAGGATACCTCTCTTATCTGAGGGAATGTTCTTCCAGCAGTCAGGAGATCTGACTGAGCTAAACCTCAGTAAATCCAGCAGCAGCTGCTCCCAGCTTTGGTATGGACCTCAGGTGTAGGGTTCCGACGTGACTCCAGACGTTCTGCACAACTCCAGCTGCAGAGTTACAAGTGCTGTAGGCAACACACATCTGTCACTGAGCCTCTGGTGTCTGTTCCAGTGTCTCTGCTATGCAAAGCAGAGATGAAGCCCAGGCCAAGTCACTGGAGTGCCATCATTAGATTAGTGAGCTGAGCTGTTGCCAAGGTACGTACGTTGGGTTTCCTAGTCTTTTTTTTTCAGTTGTGACATTTTAGCATGTCAAGAACTACTCAGAGACACTTAGACCGAGATAAGCACTAGGAAACATCCATTGTGGAAGAATATTGTGTTAGCACCCCCACAGTCCATGTGGTTGAGTAAGTAATGTTTTGGTGGATACAGAACTGGCTCCAAGTCACCACTCAGCTCAGGCCAGGAATTCCCAAGTGATTTATGCCAATGCATTCACCCTCTGCACGAGGCTGTCCACATCCAGAGTAGATCAAACACTGTCTTCACAAAATCTTCTTACAATACAGTAACAAATCCTTTCCTGGCCTATTACCACAGTGTGAATGAGTACAATCCTGGGAATTTCCCTGGGTTTCCCTGGGGCAGCCTCCATGGGCAACAGTGCAGTCCTGCTGCCCTGAGTGGCCAGGGATTGCTGAGACAGACCAAGGAAGGTGGCTCACCCGGTGTGACACAGCCTGAGCCAGCAGCACAGACATGGTGGATTAGCTTTTGGAAAAGTAAAAAGTGACCTACTTCACCTGCAGGAAGGTGTAGGGTGCTAAACACAGTGCCAGGGACATCCCACAGGTTCAGCCATGGGAGCCACCAGCCATTAGGGCCAGGCAGCAAGAACGTGAGGCAAGAGGGCTTCTGCTCTGCACAGATGCTGTACAGCATCCTTTGTGCCTTCCCCATCAGTCCCATAGGCAGCTGAGCCCATCCAGGTGGTGCCAGAAGGCATCCCCCATCCCTGACCAAAGGCTGATGCCATGGGATGCTTCATCAGATGCCATTTTAAATTGTATTTTCCCTTTGGTAGCCTCCATAGATGGATATCTTATCTGTTCATTTTATCAAGAAATTTCTCTAGTTAATTTGTTTCTTTTTTGGAGGAGGGGAGGCTGTTGACACTGTGAGCCTGTCACCCTGAAGGTCTCAAAATAAAGTTGACCTAGTCAGAGATGGGTGGTAGATATTTTCCTAAAAACTAGAGTTCACCTAATTTCTCTCTAATTAGTTTCATTTTTTTCAGAGAATTGTAGTTTTTGGTTTTGAGTGAGGTAGCAAGGAACATGCTGCTGCCTCTGCTACCAGTATTACCAAATGTGTCAGTATTCTATTATAACTCAGTGAGCAAGAACTGCCATGAAATGTTTTAAAATGCTCAGCCACTTGTCTTGGTGTAAACATGCCCTCTGCTGTTTAGGTGAAGCACCAACCTTGTTACAGAGGGCTTGGTTTGCAGACTGTTCTTATGCTTTGGGGGAAAAGTAATATTCTCACTCCTGGTTTTGGGCCCTTAAAATGGGATTGAAACAGGGCACCGGAAAAATCTGGACATCTGCTGGGCCCTTCTGTGCCCTGGTGTGTCTGGGCTGGGTGTAATCCCTCCAAGGAAGTGGGATAGGCATGGCAAGGACACCCCTGCAACAGAGAAACAAAGCCTGGCCAAGGTGAGAGCCCTCTCAGGCAGCCAAGCTGTGCTTGCAGAGCGTTTTGGGACTGGCCATTGTCGTGGGAGGATGGCTTCTCCCTCCCCACCTGATAAAGCACAAGTGAAAGATAAGAGTATGCTAAGAATTAGGGCAGATGGAGTCGCTTTGCAAACGGGCTTTGCAGCTACTGATGCAGATGCCTTTCTATCTTTATAACATGAGCTTAACAGACCAGGGAAAATACTGCAAAATTCTGAGTTTCTGGAGAAGCACCCGTGCTGCTTTTCTAAAGCTTGTGACTGTTCAGTTACACTTAACTGACCTAGCTGTAAGTCACTTAGATCCCTGCAGGTCCCCAAAGGCATTCAAGTATATGCCTTATGTGCCTTTCTTGGTCTGAGCCCTGAAACAGAACAGGCTGGAAGAGGGAGAAGCAAGGTCTATTTCTGGCTTTTTATTGAATAGCCCTGACCTGTCCTCCCATTCCTTTATCTAACCCCTCTCCCTCCAGCTGCCTGGCTTTCCCTGGTCAGTGGTAGACCCCCTATTACTTGAGCAGAGGCCATTTCATGTTCTGCCTTTTGTTACCTTGCATAGGATTTCCATTTTCAGCAGTCAGTGTATGGGAAACAAACTCTCCTGGCCACAGAGGGGAGGAATTTTTACCTGCTCTGGGCCACGCAACAACAACAAAAAAATTTACCTCATCTCAATTAAAATTATTTTTCAAGGAAAAAGAGCACATCTGTGTCTCTTACATGCACTGCAAACTGAGTTTCGTCCCCTTAGGGTTTGTGTTTGCATGGTGTGCACTGACACTGAAGATGGAATGAGAAGTTCTTGTGCTGGGTGGTTCCATCCCCATGAATTTGTCCTCCCACAGCCAGGCTGGCAGCAGGAGGTGTTTGCTGGGATTTCTTCAGGTAGCCCTTGTCAGCATGAGACCCTGGCCACCTTCCCCTGCTCATGGCCACCGTGGCCACAGGTGCTCGGCTGAGGGCTGGGCTGTGAGATCCTCATTCAAACTGCTGCAGACTGAGTGGGAAGGTGTATCCATAGGGGGATCCAGCCCTGGCAGCAGCAGGAGGCTGTGTGGAGAAGCAGCACATCAACTCCCATCCTCTGAGGGCAGTGAGGATACCCTCTGGAGCTCCCCTTCTCTGCCCCCGGGGATTACAAATGGCAAATGAAGAAACTGTCTCCAAGGGTCTTGCACTTAATCCAGAAGGACTCTGTGGAGGCTGCCATCTGCTGCCATCCAGCCATGGCCCAGGAACCTGGGCAGCCTGCAGGGAGAGGCTGAAGAACCCCAGGGCTTGGGAGCAGATCTGTGAACCACCGAGCCAGCCCCTGGATGCAGATCTGGCTGTGAACCTTTGCTTTCTCATTTCTGCCCTTCTCACTCCTTCATTTGGCACCCTCCTTCAAAGCAGAAGAAATCCCATTCCCTAATAAGGTGCTGTATTAAATCACTTAAATGTTCTCGTGCAGACAGACTTTTTTGTCTAAGCTTACAGCAGGCTAAAGCTCTGATGTGGCTGTGGGGGTGTAGTTAGGTACCATTTGATTAATTAATAGATGAAGTTTTTGGAAAGAAAATGTAAATTTTACCCACATACTCTTCCAATAGCATGTAGCAGTGATAATTTTCTTTCTGCTATTCCCATGGTGAGGCAATGAAAAAAAAATGGTAAGGCAATTATTATAAATTATTGTACCTTAGAAGTCACTAGCCTTCCAAGGTACAATAGAAATGTAGAATTATTTATTTATAGGGATATCTTTCACATTCATCATTGTAGTTGCATCTTCTAATGAATACTTTAGAGTAATAAAATTAATATAAAGTGTTAACAAGTGTTTCTTTCTCCTGATCTCTAATCCTACAGGGATGGAGATCAGTGAATAATAAGGGAATTTAGTGCATGCTGCAGGGAAGGAAAGGGAGAGCTTTGGAGAATGGATATTTCAGCTAAGCCAAACACCACAAAAATGAAGATGTATGTGCAAATGAGCTGATGCCTGGGGTTACTCGGCTGAAAAGTAGATGGTGTCTGTGAGTGAAAGTGGCAAGCAATAGTTATCCACAAAACAGCTTTTTCTTCCTTTGCTGTGTTGTGTGAGAGATACAACTTAATCACAAAGATCCATCTCTCTTATTTTCACATGCACAGACAGGACAGAGGATGTTTTCCACCCAGTACTCCATTGTGCCACAATTTCTCCCTGTCTGCAGGGTCCAGGGGGCTGTATGTGGGTCCTGGACCCTGTGAAGCAGCAGGAGCTGCTCCCTGAGCCCCTGGGCTGGCAGGTCCATGTGCTGGTGGCACTGCCCAGCTGCACCCTTCAGAGGGACTTTGTGCCTTCCACGCTATGCCTGGCTCATCTGGGCTTTGTTGTGGTGGGAGGGGAAAGCAGACCCTGAAGTCTCAGTGTTGGTACCAGAGCTTTGCCTGGGGCTGTAAAGAAAGACTTTGAAACCAGAATGTGCCCCAATGCCTCCTTGAATGGCACCCTGAGCCATCGACCCTGGAAAACTATTTATAAAGCAAAAACGTAAATATAAATCTTGAAGATGTATCTACTTTATTTTGAAGACTTATTGCTTCTGTTTTGTGGCCTGGTTT
Organism: Aegithalos caudatus; assembly: GCA_013389925.1. Classification (NCBI taxonomy): domain Eukaryota; kingdom Metazoa; phylum Chordata; class Aves; order Passeriformes; family Aegithalidae; genus Aegithalos; species Aegithalos caudatus. The sequence goes on from WEIU01023084.1 coordinate 554,769, forward strand.
CTGAACCTTTGCAAAAACCTCCTATCAGCTTTGGTAAACCATGAATTAGGTCACTGCTTCATTGGCCTCTTCCAAAATAGCTCTGAAATAAGTAGTAACAAAGATATTTAAGGTGAGATAAATCACATTGGTGTTTATGGTGCTTGAACATGAAATTATTAGATTGAATTTGAATAACAAGGCCTTAAGAGATTATTAAAACAGCTAATGAGGCTAAAACCTCTATACTATTGTACACCACAATGTAGTTAGGATCGATTCTGTAAGAGCTCAGTGGCCTTGTCTTTGCTTTTTCCACCTTTGTTTCCAGAGTTACATTGGCACATAGTAACAGTAGCTTTTCAAGTCTTTTCTAACTTGGTCAGTTAACTAGTTAGATAAAATAACTCCTAGTTATCCAAACCTAGTTTCAAGCTGGAAGGTTTCCAGCAGTCCAATGAAATGAGTGAATTTTCACTCAGGTTAATAGACCAAGAATTGTTGCAGGACTGATCCTCAGCAGTGGGCAAAATGAAGTATTTATGGTCTAGTGCTTTACCTTTTTTCTCCTGATGCTGAGCACAAGTTAAAAGACATTTCCTCAGACCTGGTTAGTGGCCAGAGTGCTGGTGACATGTCTCAGGTGCGTGGTGACTGCAGGTGCTGTGTGACACAGGTCTGGAGCCAGGCACAGGCGGTGCACAAACCACCTCTGGGAAGAGTTAATGGCTTCATCATTATCACATAGGCAAGGAGGAAGCATGTCCACCCTCCTCAGCCTCTGTGCTGTGCCTGTTACCTTTGATGCTTTATCAGGGTTCAAGAAGCCACAGCTTTCATTTACTTTCCCATGTGTGTTGTCACCAGAGTTTGCTGCACCTGCTGGTTGTTAGAAGGTGCTTGTTGTCACTTCAGCACTTCTGCAGTTCTGGTCAGAGTCACCAGGGTGCCTTGTGAAAACAGATGTCTCTTTGTCACTGTCTAGGAAATAAATGCTTGTATCTCTTTGTATTTTTCAGATAATCAACCCCAATTTCATCCAAGAAGGTGAGTTAAGGACAGCTGTGCTGCAGTTGTGATTTACTCTGGTGCCACAGCATGCTCTGCACCCACCAGCATTGGCAGCACAGGCAGCTCTCTGCTGCTCAGTCCCCAGGCAAAGCAGGCTTTGTGCTGGCTCAGACAGCCTGAGGCCACAGGCTGGGCTGAACCCCCCAAACCTGCCCTCTCAAAACCTCATCCCACTGCCAGAGCACAGGGCTTTCGGATGGATGCTCCCCTCTACCTCCTTCTCTGAGCTGTACACAGCTGGCTTTTACTGGAGGGCAGTTTCAATGACAAAATCCCAGGACTCCCAGCTGTTTGGGACCCAAATCTCATAGTTCATGCTAAGATGTATTCTCTAGCCTCGTACGACCCTAAACATGCTCACCTTAAGATTTAAAGAGGAGTTGTGTGTGTATCCCCATGGGGTTTTTTGTTTGTTTTTTTTCAGTGGCTCCAGAGTTTCTTGTGCCATTAGTGGACATCACCTGCCTGCTTGGGGACACAGTGATGCTGCAGTGCAAAGTCTGTGGGCGACCCAAACCAACTATAACCTGGAAAGGACCAGACCAAAACATTCTCGACAATGACAACAGCACAGCCACTTACACGGTGTCATCCTGGTAAGGTCCTGCCTGTGGATCCCAACATAGCTGGTCCTGATGGTCATGTTACCCTCAAATAATAGCACCAGCCTGGCTACAAAACTCATTAGGATGCAGTTAATTAGTCTGGCATGGCATGTCAGGACATCATCATGGCAAACATTGGCTGGAAAGGGTCAGACTTTGGGGCTGGGGTAGCTGTATTTGTTTCCCAAGCTGATGTCAGCTATATCCACAAAGTGCTGCTGGCAGACGTGAGCTTGCTCCCATTGACTTCCTGAGCCAGCCACAAACCAGGAGCCAAAATGTTTACAACCTGTCAGTTTGGCTGGTATTGCCTCTGCTGGGGCTTCTCTGCTTGAGTTTGATGCCTTGATCTCCTTTGGGAGTCAAGCAGAGCAAGCCCTCACCAGCTTGCAGTACCTTTATCACTTGGCATTTTCTGATCTTATTGGCAGTGGTGGGGTTGCAGTTTTCCTGAGCCTTTCCTCAGCTGTTGCTAAAAAAGCCCACATGTGCTCCTGGGAAGGCTACATCTGGCTGTGCTTGGACAGAAGGATGCTTGTCATAATGTTCTTGGCTTGGCTAGCAGAGAGGAAAACTATCTTTACAACAAGCACTGGGAAGATTCAGAAAGATCTGCAGTTGAATTCAGGTCAGGTAACAGCCTGCTGCTGGATGCTCATCTGCAGCTTATATAAGCAGCTGGGGCCAAACTGCAGTGGAAATCTCCAGGAGGCAATCTTTCATTTGAACTTTTCAGCACTTCTGGCTCAGGCTGAAATGAATCCAGGGACTACAAAGTCACTTAAAGTGAAAAAAAAGAACAGTAAGAGAGAAGGGATTTTACATGTTCAATAAAAAAACCCCCTTACATCTGATCAAGAGCTTCCTTCAGAGACCATTGTCTTGTGCAGCTGCCCCAGAGCATCCAAAATTGTCTTTAGCTATTGCTCAGTAGATCTCCTTGTGACTTATCTTCAGCCTCTGTCTGGGTTTGGGATGGGGAGATATTTCCATACAGGGTTCTGGTTTTCATCACAGTCCTCTTCCTGTTGGCTCCCTGTGCACTATCAGCACTTGCACTGTCTTGTTACTCAAATAATCCTTCCACTGAAGACACTGCCTGCCAAGCAGAGGCCCAGCAGATCAGCAGCTCTTACAAATCTTGCTGGCACCAGTGTATGGATTTCAGGGAGAGGGGCTATTTCTGTCCTGTTTTAAACCAGCACAGTCAGACCAGCAAAAGCTGCAGAGTCCAGACAGTTATCCCAGCAACCATGTCCTTCTGCAGTACCCAACAGATTAAGCATTCAGGAACTAGCCTACTTTTGCCATCAAGGGAACTTATTGTTGGCTCTAAGCTGGGTCTCCAGTACAGCTAAAACAGTTACACAAGCAAAATCCTTTAATTCAGGCCAGCTCCCTCACACTGCATATTGGAGACTGACGTGTGCAAACCGCAGTGACTATGAGCAGACCTGCTATAAATTCATGAGACTGCACAGAGCTGTTTGTTTTCTCAGATTGGCCCAGAGACTGAGTGTGTCTCACGAACTCAGTGCTGCACTCTTTATCCCTGGCTGTTAGGAGGTGCCCAGTCTTCCAATTGGGGCCCTGGCAGCATTGTCAGATCAATGGCACATGCTCCAGGAGTCTAAAATCCCTGGAAATGTCACCCTGTGCTGTGTGACTGCTTCCTGCATCTGTGGAAGCTCAGTTTGTCTGATGTATGTTGGACTTCACTGCAGAGGCACAGCAGTTTACCATCTCCCATGATAGGATAGATCTTCATGGGTAAATCTTTCCACATATATCAAGCCTAAGCATCCAGCTCTGGACAGGCACAGGCAATGTTCAACTCCTGGACTGCTTGCTGCTTGAGTGATCCTTCACATCTCTTTCCTAGACCACAAGAGACATGAGGATTTGCCTGGCAGGCAATTTGGACCAAAGGTTTGCTCAAAGGTTTCATTACCAGCCAAGCCCTGAGATATGAAGGGGTTGTACTTGGGCACCAAATTGCTGGAGGGATGTTCCTTCAAATGAGTTAAGGGCACTTGTGTGCATGTGTGTTTGCAATGAGACAGAACAGGGACCATATGAAAGCCATTAGCAAGTGAAGCAGTGTTTTATAACCCGGGCTTCTTGCATCCACAGTGACTCAGGAGAGCTCACCTTGAAGATCTGCAACCTGATGCCTCAGGACAGCGGCATCTACACCTGTGTGGCAACCAATGAACATGGAACCACATCAACCTCCGCAACTATCAAAGTCCAAGGTAGCACATCTGACATGAACACACAGGATTTTTCCTGCTTGGTCCCTTGGGGGCTGGGAGCACACAGGAACAGCCCATGCAGAGGCAGCCAGATGTGGAGCTGTGCCTGGTGAATTGAGATGTTAAAGTCGTATAAACATTCCTCAGCCACAACTCCCACTGATGGCTGAAGGCTTTGCCTACTCCTCGTGCTTGATTAAGTTGTCTGACCATAAACATCACATTTGGGAAATGAAAATGCACTGGCACTGGTTCAGCTCCTGCATCCTGCTCCTAGTGCTGCTTCCCAGGAGCTCAGTAAGGTCAGCCAGAGGCTCAGCTCCCTCAGGCAGCCGAGTCCCTAGGGGAATGATGCCCCAGCTGATTGCAGGAATCTCTGGGCTTCAGAATCTGCCTGGAGTAGGAGGAACTGGGATCCAGTGACACAGATTTTCTGCCTCCCCTTCTCCTTAGGGGAGAAAGGAGGTGAGAGTAAGACTTAGCCTGGGTGAAACTGTTCTTTGGGGATTCAACTTGGAGACATATCTCCAAGCCTGAATTCTCAGCACTGTTATTAGTGACCCATCTAATTGGAATGAATATGGAATAATGAGCTGATGCTCATTGCCTCCAGCTCTGAGAAGGGATTTGTTAGCACTAGAGATGAGGTGCCAGCTGTGTTGAAGGGGATGGTCCAGAGATGAATGTCTAACTGGAGAGTTACAGATGCAGCAATATCATGAGCATTTAAAAGTTGATTTGTTTGGTCTCACAAACCACCCTAGAGATCCAATTTCCCCAATTTGTCCAAGCAAGCCAGTGGCTGCACTAACTACTCCTGTGCTGAAGGGAGCCCTAAGCAAAGCACAGAAGGATTACTGGTGGCTTGTCAATCTGCTCCCAAGCACACAAAGCACCCTACACACAGAAGAATTCCGAATGCCTTGCTTGTGTCATTTTTGGGCATTCAATGGTAACTGACTCCTCCTGCTGCTTAGTTAAGCTCCTCTAGAAGGTGCAGCTGTCCTGTAGTGACCTGATGTACCTGATACACCTGATCTTCAGAATAAAGCACTAGCACTTATTGATGGGATGCTGGATTTGGTATTGTTTCCTCTTCCCAAGGTGTGCCAGCTGCCCCAAACCGCCCCATTGCTCAGGAGAGAAGCTGCACCTCTGTGATCCTACGCTGGCTACCCCCAACCAGTACAGGCAATTGCACCATTTCAGGCTACACTGTGGAGTACAGAGAAGAAGGTAAGTGGTGTGAGCTGTGCTTGCTGGCTGTGACAGTGAGAACAAGGTAAGTTTCCTTTATGACACAACAGGTCCCAAAAGCATTCTTGTCACCACTGGCATGCCACTAATTGTAACTTTCAGATCTCAAAGTCAAAGGCAGAAAGAAGCCCTTCTATCATCCAGTCCAGCCTCTCATATATTACAGACCTTTCTGTTTCCTCTGGTCACTTACAACAAGTAAAGCGTGCTAAGCTAAAACATATCCAGCACTAAGGCATCTTTTTATCATTTGCATTTTGCCACCATCCTTTCTGATGGGTGCTTCCCAGAAATACAAAACCAAAACAGCCTCACTAATTTTTTTACCTGGATAAAGTTGCAGATCCCTGTATACTTTTCAAGCTCAGCTCTATTTTTTCCCTTTCATCCTTCAAAAAATCCTACCCCATTTTAGTAAGTGTGCAAACCTAATCACTCCATCATATTAATGCTTTCTCCTAGTGAATATTTTCCCTTGACCCTCATTGTGCTATCAGTGCAACTGGCATTTTTCTAAAAGAATAAAAGCTCCTTTATTAAGAACAACCACCAAAACAAACATTAAAAAAACCCCAGTGTTTTCAGTATTCCTCCCACTTCAAAGGTAAAACTGATTCTTGTAAAACCAACCATGACCTTGTGAAACCTGGCAATCAGAATTTGTCCACAGGACACACAAAATAAATGGGTCATGGTAAATAATGTGAAGGGAAAAGGCCCTGAACTCACTAAAATAAGATAAAATTTTATCTGTTCTTGAAGAAATCTCTATCTGTGACAGGGCTCTGTGTTCCAGGGGTCCTTTTCTGTTCTCTGACCCTGTACAGAGGAGTAAGTATTGGTCCTTTGGTTGCCACAGGTTAGGCAGTGGCTGGGTTTGATAGGAGCAGAAGCACATGATAGAGTCACACATTTCCTTGCTGCAGTTCTGCTCATCTGCAGGCTGTGTTAAGCGTCAGAAAGCTGCTTCTCCTCCTGCAGCTGCAGCTTTCACTGCAGCCACCACATCTGCACCTGCAAAAGCACTTGGATTGCACTGACACCCTGTCTCAGCTTCATCTCCCTTGCCCATGGTTTGGGGGTTCTTTGCAGTATTTCTGCTACTGTTTCTGTCATAGCAGGGCTGTCATCAAATCAGCCCTCCACTCTGTCTTATCACACTGCCCTGAGACAAAGTTTGTAGCACACAGCCACAGTTACAGTGCTGGAGAGATCAGCTTGTCCCTGGGCTGAGCTTTTTCTGTCATTATCAGTCAACTGAGGGGCATTTCCTTCTTTTTCCATTTAGCCAGATGGGATGGGGGCTGCAACACAAAACAGCTTCCTGTGATCCATTTCTGGTTTAACTGTCAGCTGTAGCACTGCCTTTTAAAAACCCTGCAGGTTCTACCCTCCCAGGGCACTATCTGAGCTGGGCAGAGAAAGCCTCAGCCCTGAGCTGACAGGGGGAGTGTTTCCCTCAGCTCCCCTTCTCTGCCTCTGTCCAACAGGCTCACAGGTGTGGCAGCAGTCGGTAGCCTCAACTCTGGACACGTACCTCGTGATTGAGGACCTGTCCCCGGGCTGCCAGTACCAGTTCCGAGTGAGTGCCAGCAATCCCTGGGGGATCAGCTTGCCCAGCGACCCCTCCGAGTTCGTGAGGCTCCCGGAGTCCGGTGAGTGAGCGCTGCAGGGAGGGACTGCTGCCCGTGGGAATGCACCCCTGCTCTGTGTGCTTGGTCTTGAGGGGTCCTGATAAAAACAGGGAGCCTGGACCAGCTAGGGGTACAGCAAAACGCCTGGGAGATGCTCAGAGCCAGCTCCTGGCCCTGGAAAGGATTTTTGAGTCTTCACCTCCATCCCAGCTCAGAGCCTTCCTCTGCCACAGAGGTTCCAAGCAGGTCCCTGCTTTCTGTCCCAAAACTATTTCTTGTCTTTATGTCTGCCAAACAGGCTCCGTGTCCTGGCTGGTGTCCATCCTGCCTTTCCAGCAATGCCACCAGCACCTGCAGCTTCTGCTGGGCAGCCCAGCTAGGGACTGCAATTCCACTTGCAAAATATCTCTCCTTGAGCAATGCAGCTGGCATGGGAATGCTGTGATGGAGGCTATTCCCAGCACTCAGTGCTGCAGGAATTTAGGGCACAGCTTCCTCTCAAGTGCTGTGAGCAGATCCCACTTTTCCCCATGTTTCAGCAACCCTGGTGTGTAACTAGGTCTGTGACTGGCTCGGACAGCTCATGCTGGATGGAGTGAGAGCTCACACAGCACAGCTCTACCCCTGTCCTGTGGCTCTTTTCAGCCCAAAATTGCAAGGACATGTTTGAGTCCCCCTTATCCATACCTTTCCGTGGACAGCTTTGGCATTTAGTGGTCCAGCACACTGGAGCTTTGCCTGAGCAGTATGAAACTGGACTCCTGGTGATAATGTTTCCTGTCTTACTAAAGTCTCATATAATTTTCAAATATGCTGTTTATAGTCCACAGCTAACTGTTTTTATCCTTTCTTGAATGTTCTTTGTTCTCTCAAAGACTCTGCTGCCGATGGTGCCACTATTTCATGGAAGGAAAACTTTGACCTTGCCTATGCAGAGCTGCATGAGATTGGGAGGTAATATTAACCCTGCTTATCACTGCAATAAAACACTCAAACAAGGGCTTGAAGCTTGAAGCTCTTTCCTTGGTCATGGACTTTAGGTTATTTTTGTAGTTGAAAACTGCTGATCCTTTCAAAGAGCATTGCATATCAGATACTGATGAAAATACTGACTAAATTCTGGTTTGCAAGATAAATTCTGATTTGAGAATTGCAGGTTGGCAAAGTGGTGAGCAATTAGGCAGCCAATTAGGCAGTTGGTATCTTTGTTATCTCTGATTTGAAGTCCTGTTTTGAAGTCATGACAATTTACTGGTTCTGGATAAGCTTAACCTCAAAGACTGAGTTTGCCAAAACACTTGGGCATGTGACTGACTTACCTTTGCTGATGGGGAGGGTGAGTTGAACAGAGCCTAAATAGGAGAGGCACATGTTGTCAGCCCTTGGTGCTCTTCACAGATAACAGATAAGGGGCCTGCAAATAATTCAGGTTAGTGCAATTATTTCTTCAGCTCAGATGTCAGAGACAATTCTGGGGCTGAAAGGACAGGAGTCCCTCTTGTTCTGTAGAAAACAGGGATGTATTACTAAGAGCTCAAGTTCAGCACATGGTTTCACTGGGTAGTTTTACTTTCAGGAATGGTACTATGGTCTGTATGAGTTTCCTAAATGCTTTTCTGACAGCTTTTTTCTTCATTTCTTACTGTGTGTCTGAAAAAAATGGTAGGCTAGTGATTACTTAACAAGGCTTTTATTTTAGTTGTTTGAGAAAGTTTGGTCTCTTTAGTAAAGCAGCTGGAGAAGGGAGACCCATAGCTACAATAAAAGGAATAAAACCTGTAAAAGTGGCAGCAAATTGAACCCAGGGGAGGTTGTTAGAGGATATCAGTATGGCTGCACAAAGCAAAATGACACTGTTTGCTCTCAGTGTTTGCTAATCCCCAAAGAATCTCTACACCCAGGGTAAGAGATGGAGAGCCTTTGTTGGAAAAGGTTATGAGCAACTTGTTAAATCTGATACCTTGTGAAATATTAATGTGATGAATCAAAAAAACCTTCAAAAATCACTCTGTTGTTGCGCTAAAAACTAGGCATGATTTATTCATTTATTCACCTCATTATTCTGTTTTCTTTATCATTTCAGGGGTCGATTCTCCATAGTAAAGAAATGTGTCCACAAAGCCACCCGGAAAGATGTTGCTGTGAAATTCATTAGTAAAAAAATGAAAAAGAAAGAGCAGGCAGCACATGAAGCAGCTTTGTTACAACACTTACAGCATCCTCAGTACATCACTATCCATGATACCTACGAGTCTCCTACTTCTTACATCTTGGTTTTGGAGCTGTAAGTACGCAGAGCTTGGATTCAGGTGTCGGGGTAGGAATGACAGCCCTATTAGAGCCAAGCATAAAGATCATCCTGAGTTCAGCAGGGCAAAGATTTTATTGATTGAGATATCAAATGAAATAGCCATTTTCTGCAGTTTCCACTGCCCTTTCTTCACAGTAAGTAAGATTACGAAGGACAAATAAAACTGCTTCCTAGTTGGGTGAAGCTTGGGTAATTTTTGCTATTGAAAAGCATCAAACCTACTTGGGCAGTTTTGTCCACTTTTTACATTTGACTAAAAGTGTTTCAGCTAGACTGAAGCCTTCATCATTCTAATGCTTTTTGGTGAAAAGAACTGTGTAGCAATTATGCTTGTCCCATAAGAAGAGACAGCCACCAAACTCCCAAATGCTTTGTTATGGTATATCCAACAAAGTATGTTTGAGCTATTTCATTGTTTGTTTGTACAGATAAATAAACTAGGTGGAAAACTTTTATTGGGTTAGTTTTCCCACAGAAAATATTACCAGCTGAAAATGTCAATGGTTTTTTTTCTGCATTATGTAACCAGCTCTATAAATAAACAGATTAATCCAAATAATGAAGAAGTTCTGTTTCCAAAGGGATTGTCTCTGTCTATTGAATTCATCCTTAAGCAAATGAGTTGACTTTAAGACTGTTGCTAAATTTGTCAAGGAGTGGAGATAACAATTGAGGATTAATCATTCTACCACTTCCATGGCCTGCAGTATCTTGAGATGTCATTAAATACTCATCAGATCTTGCATTTTGTTTTCCTCCGTTTTTTAGGTCACAAAGTTTCTGTTGCAATTTTGTTTTGAGATATTAACTGCTCCTAGAGATGCCATGTGATGTTTCATGCACAGGGTTTGGTTTGTTTGTAGGATGGATGACGGTCGTCTCTTAGATTATCTGATGAACCACGATGAGCTTATGGAGGAAAAGGTGGCATTCTATATAAGAGATACAATGGAAGCCTTGCAGTACCTCCACAACTGCAGAGTGGCTCACTTGGACATAAAGGTAGGAACACATGAGAATGATGCTGTTATTCCGTGCCCTGGAACAGAGAGTTCCCAGCTGTGCAGACAGGGAGGAGGTGCAGCCTGTACCCCATGGAGATGCTCACTAAATGGAGGAGCTGTTGATCAGAGAAAGGAGTTACTGACCTGCAGCACCAGGTCTTTGCCCTCAGACAAGAAATGCACCTTTTCCCTTCATTCACTGGTTTGTTCCCAAGGGCTTTTTGGATTTAATGAAGGAGAACGAGGATGTTGGAGAGACAAGAGTGAGGCGTCTCTAGCACCTGTTTGAAGGGAAACTGAGTAATTCTATGGAGTATGGTCTGGGCTCACACTGTGCCAACTCAGCCACCAACCTTCCTGAGCAGAGCTGGTTTGTGCCAGACTGGCAGGGGCAAAGGAATAGGAAAGCAGCACACTACACTGTGCTGCAGAGCCTGAGAGGTGGGAAATACACCCAGGGAAGGGTTCAGAGGAAGAACAAAGGACAAGTTGCACTGTGGAGAAGAAATTGGGGTATTCTTGAATGTCACACTCAAGACTAGTACAGCTTGTACCTGCTTTTGTGAGTACACATGGCAGGAGGCACTGTACTGTCCTGGATTTGGCATTGTACTCCTGTCCTCCCCAGCATCCCAGTTATCGTGGATGACAGAGAATTAGCCATTGAAGTTGTGATCAAGTGTTTCAAGTTTTGTGATCTGCAACATTGTTTCTGGTTGCCAGGGATATCAGATAATCAGATAACACTTTGCAGACTTAAATGGCAATTAAAAATGGACAACGAGGGATGAATTTAGCTTTCTTATATAGCGGACAATCCAGCTTCAGGGAGATTTCATCTCTCAAGCCCCAGGCATGTCAGATGAAGTGATACTTTCATTCTTCTGCTGCCTCTACCCCTACAAAAAATTCCACTTGTACAGGACCTTATATGAGAATTAGACACAAAAGGCTAAATCATCCTGGTTTCTTTCTATGCAATTATTCGTATTGTTTGCTCTATTTATATGACCTGTCAAAAAGTAGGTATTACTTGGAGGTAAGAAACTGCAATGAATTCTCTGTTTGATCATAAGATGCTTCCCAGAAACAAGGTGGGAAGCTAATTTTCTGTGACCTATTTGCAGTTTCCCTGAATGAGGGATGCTAAATAAAGCACTTTCTGTTGCTAAGTAGGAAGCAGGAGATGTACTGGCAGTGACAGCAGACCTATCCATGGATTGTGTTGTCCCAGGATCCTGCTCAAGGATGTGTTGATTTTGTCAATAGAGACTGTGCAAGAGAAGAGCAAGTGGAGACTGGAACAGTCATGTAGTTAAAATTTTGCTATGTATATGTATATGTATATGTATATGTATATGTATATGTATATGTATATGTATATGTATATGCCATGAGGCAGCAGTAAAATATGCATGAGGATAAGGGAGAGAAAATCAGCTGGGATGAAAAGTAACATTTACTTCATGAAGTAAGTTATGCACACTTGCTTAGCCAGCTGTCATTTGAACAAATGGAATCTAAATAAGCTGATCATATATATAAAAATCTTATTAAAATTTAAAAATCTGTCAGTGCTCTTAATCTGTAGAGATTAGTTTGGGAAAATAAACTGTAAGTATTTAGGACAAAGTGCAAAATCCCAGAGTGTTGCCCTAGTGCAAAAGAGAATCTTGTCGTTGTGACTGCAGCATTGATCTGAATTTAGAGAAAGTAGCAGCTGTGCAGGTTCCTTATCATTCACTTCCCTGATCCCTCCCTTGCACATTTGATTAAATGCAACTTTTTGATTGGCTCTAAAGCTTAAGTGAATCCTACATATTTTATTTGCAAAAATATAGTTACAATTAAGTTTATATCGTTATCTTTTCAACAGCCAGAAAATCTGCTCATTGATTTAAGAATCCCAGTGCCTCGTGTCAAGATCATTGATTTGGAAGATGCAGTGCAGATCACAGGTCATTACCACGTCCACCACCTCCTTGGGAACCCTGAGTTCGCAGCCCCTGAAGTTATCCAAGGCCTTCCCGTCTCCCTGAGCACGGATATCTGGAGCATTGGGGTCCTCACCTACGTCATGCTGAGCGGTGTCTCTCCGTTCCTGGATGAAAGCAAAGAGGAGACTTGTATCAATGTGTGCAGAGTGGATTTCAGCTTCCCGCACGAGTACTTCTCCGACGTGAGCCACGCCGCCAGGGATTTCATCAACGTTATCCTCCAGGAAGATTTCAGGAGAAGGCCGACGGCAGCCACCTGTTTACAGCATCCGTGGCTGCAGCCGCACAATGGTGGCTACTCCAAGATCCCGCTGGATACCTCCCGCCTGGCGTCCTTCATCGAGCGCCGCAGGCACCAGTACGACGTGCACCCGGTCCCCAGCGTCAAGAGCTTCCTGCTGAGCAGGATGAACCCGGGCACGTAGTGCCTCCATCCGTGGGATCCGACGCTGCTGGTGCTTGGGCGGGTGCCGGGAGCGCCGCCGGGAGCGCAGGATCCGTCTGGACGTATCCCACGTTCCGTGTTTGCGTTCCACGGCTGCAGGCTGGGAACCGCTGCGGACGCGGCAATCGGACCAAGGCAAAGGGGGTGACAGCAGCGGGGACACGCTGCCTCTCTCGGGGCACGTGGTGTTGTCACATCCACCGCCAAAAAAAGGACTGCAGGAAGCAAACACCAACTGGGAATGAGAGCCAAGACTGCAGTTGCCTTAATCTTTGTGAGGCAGCCTTATAAGAAATCCTCTTGATCTTGCTGAACTGAATTCAAACTGTACAAAAGAATAGGAGTAGGATAGTGGGGGGGAAGTGAGACCAGGCTGACCTTAGCACGTACTGCAGAACCGGACCGGTCAGTTTTTGCTGAAATCATTGCAAGCCTGCTCCAGGTTATCAGTCAGATTTCTCATGCCCCATATGCCCAGGTCTGCCATGATTTCAGTGGGGATTTTGCCTGCATAGGACATGCAAGATCAGGCTGTGGTCACTGCTGGATCAGCTCCCATGGTGGCATGGCTTAGGTACACCCGTGTTGCATGGTAGTGCTCGGATCCAAATCCTCCATTAAGCCCCTCCTTGAGCTTTCTGCTGTGTTAAGTCAACGTGCAGCACCTTTCGGAGCTACGATTAAGGCAATGAATTCATTGGAGCATACAGCTGGTTCTGATTAAGCACAATGGGACTATGGTGGGTTTTTTTAAAAGCATTTTATACACGTTGTACAGAAATCTTTTGCAAAACCTGTGAACTGAGAAAAGGCAGAGTCCAATTTTTGCAGTATCTGTAAACTAGATGACGATGGTGATGAAGACAATTTTTTCTATCACAGGTTTTCAGTATACATATATTGTATCATAGATATAAATATATATAAATATAAAGGATCCTGTTCCATTTCTAGCTTCAGAATTGCTTGGCCCAAAGTCCATCTAAACCTTTCAGAGTGCAGTAGGAGTGGTGAGTTCATTCTTGTGCTTACAGCTTGAAAATAGTTTTCAGTGTTTAAAGTATGTCATTTGTTCCATTTCCAAACTTGTAAATATCTCTCAGCCACCATTAGCGCCTCATAACCAAAGCATTCATGAGGATGTTTTTGTGTCCAAAGCCTAATTTGTAATAAAAAAAAATACTCACAATTAAAACATTTCTCTCTTGAAAGCCAAGTTGCAACATCATCATATTGATGTTACAGTGATGGAGCCAGCCTTAGGTATAACCAACATAGGGAGTCTGCAGTGACAAATCAGCAGTTTGTAGCTTGGCCAAATCTTCCTTTCCAGAAATGGGACTGGAAGGGAAAACCAGCTGGGGCTCCCCCATCCTACTGCCACATCACAAAGCTCTGCAGCCTTGAGGGGTTACAATCAAAGAGATTTTTTTCACCTGGCATGTGGGGACTTTGTCTCGGTGCTGAGTACCATTTGTGTGCCTGTAATGGAAAATGGCAGTTGTTACCAAAGGTTTTCCTAAGGAAAAGGGCTTGATCTGACCACGTGTGCTCATACAGACTCTCTTGTAAGGGAGAGAGTCAAATCTTGTTTACCATCTGAGTAACTGCACTGTTACAGGAGCAAGCGCTGTCTCTGCCAGTGGGTGGTGGAGATATCCTGCCCGTACTGTTAGATCCTCAGGGCTCTGATAGCCCTTGTTTGATCCACCTCCAAGCTCCCTTTCACAGCAGGGAAGAGACCTGGCTCTTCTCTTTGTGCTTGCTCTATCACTACACCAGAGTGGTCAGTATTTTGTTAGTGGAGAAGAGGCACAGCAAAAACCCTCAGTGCTTGGCACTGTGTGCAACAAAGAACAGCCCTTGAGATTGGGAAGCCACAGGCAGGAGGGTGAGCCCAGGTGCCTCAGCAGAGTCAAAAATGGTTCTGTGAGAGATGTAATACAGGGAGAGAGTGTGGAAAGGCTTGAAAGAAACAAATGTTCACAAGAAGGTTAAGCTTTTTGAATCATCTAGAACCTATCTCAGTTCCTCTCTAGAGCAGCAGCTGATTTCTAAGCAGCAGCACCTCTTAGATAAAAACCAGACTCACATCCTGAGCAACAGAGCAAAGTATGCAATTTCTTAGCAACTGAATAGAGACAGCAGTCAAGGGGGCCTCTAATTACCACCAGCCTCAGGTACTTTCTCACTGCAGGACTGTCTGTAATTCTTCCTATTTGTCAAAGCTGGCTCTTTGTGCTGTGATTGTGCTGCCCTTAAAAAAATATCCACGAAAGTGTGGTCTGTAAAACCCACAGCTTTTATTAGGGCCATGGGTACAGTTTAAGCCACAGGCTTTCTATTTGGCATTAATACAAACAAATTCTCATGTATCATATGAAATCTGGAGTTATTTAGCATTTTGTTTTCCTGCATCCTGCATTTATATGCAAACTACAACAGCAGACACTTTGGATGCGCAGGGGGAAAAAGCTGGACTTTTAAGGTAATATTTAAGCCTCTCATGATTAGGGACTGGTACTCAGATTCAAGAAAGACTCCTTGTTGAGAGAGCTGGAGGTGCTGAACTCAGAAGATGTTGAATGTTCTGAGGTTACTTTCTTTTGTAGTTTTGCTTTTTTCCATATTCATGTAATAACACCTCTTCCTGGACACCACTGTTCTTACAGCCCATTCAGGAACACCTGAACCAGTCAGAACTTCCATATAACATTTGTGATTATCACCCATTCTTGCTTTTGCCTGAATAATACGAAATTGACCTGCAATGCTGCCACATGATAAATGCAGAGGAAGTATCTGACTTTGCTCTTTCAAAGTCTTTTTAAGCCAACCTATGGGGCCTCTGCAGATACAACAGGTCCTGTAACTCTGTTGAAAACAATAACTCCATTGCAAAGAGATTACAGAAGCTCAGTAAGTAGGCCTGGAGTGCACCTGCTGGGTGAGAAGCACCACAGCCAACCCCCTGTGCAGCATTCTCCAACAACTGGATTTTTTGGTGCATGAAATATTGTCTGTAACAAACATAGTCTCTCAGTGAACTTCCCCAGAGAATGTCTGACTCCAAGGGGAAGAATTCTACCTGCAGCAGTGTACCACTCAGGGTGTTCCCAAAATGTCTTGAAGGTGTGGTGGTAGCTGAACCCTTTAGCTTCCCCAGCAGCTTCCAACCATCCAGGGTGGCCAATAGGAATAGTGACAACAGTGCCCCACAAGCTCTGTGTGGAGTGGCACTGTGCACATCTCCACAGTGCTCTTACCCTGCTCTGACAGCAAAGTGTGGCTCACAGTGTCCCCAGGTGCAGGGTGACACAGAGTCCAGAGGACACATGGGGGCTCCTTATTTAAGATGGCTTCATTTAATGATTGTGCAATGAGAAATTAACTCAGCTCTCTCTCTGCTCCCCTTGGAGCAGCCAGGCCAGGCAGGAATTCTGCTGGCCAGTGTAAACTGCCAGTCCCCACAGCATTTGCTGCCCTGTGGGTGGCCCCACCACCCCAAGCTGCCAATCCCTCTGTGCATGGCATTACAGGGGTGATACACCAGCCAGTCCAGGGTTGTAGACTTGAGTATCTTAAAGCAATCCAGGCTTTAAAATGTATAAAATGTCTCTCTTTTCAGTGATACCAACACGTTTCATTTAGTCTTACTGCCTTTTCTTTTTAAAAGACTATGGATTGGGGTTTTTTTCAGTAAAATGTATCTTTTTACTTCTAAGTTAATGCTGAGACCAAGTCTGTGCCCTCAACTGACCCCTAGGCTGTGGCTTCAGTGGAGTTTATTAGCATTTCTGACAATGCTATTAGGCCTTTCCTACAAATGCTGTGCATACAGAGGCTGAATGCCGTAACCTGACTATATATAACCCTATTTAAATGCCCTTGCAATGAGGGGACTGTGTCAAGTAACTTAGGATAATACAAACTTCAGAGACAGATGTAAAAGGCTTCTCTGTGCACATAAAGGTCTAACAGGAAATTTACCTGCACAGGGGTTCACCACCCTTTTTTGTTCTTGTTCCTTTCACAGCAGAGGTGGATTCTCCTCTAACACAGGGCTTGGGTTTCTTTTCGAGCTCATTCACTCATGTCCCATCAGAAAATGGTGCTTTCCCAAAGAAACAAAATCAAATCCCATTTTCCTAGGCTGACTGCACACTGCCATCAAGTGATGTACTCTCGTTCTGGGATCTGTATAGTGCTGAGTGTTTCCATAGCGTCAGGATGCTGAATGTTTGCTGTAACTGTAGTCTTTGTTATGGAGCTAGTGAAAAACCAACATCTTCTCTACTCAAGCCATATTTCACCTTCATGTCCAACTTCTGATGCTGGTGCTTTTACTTCTCTTTCTACCAAACTGTTCAACACTGCTCTGCCACTGAGGTCAATTTGCTGATAACTTTTGGAAAGCAAATGCAATAGCAAGTGGAAAAAAAATCAGTCTCAGACTTATTCACTGAGATAAGAGCAAACAGTTGGAACGTGTTGATGCTTTTCAATCCTAGCAACAATCCACTGAAGGAGGAAAAAAGAAACAGTATTGCTAACAGCTCAGCATTTTCAAGGTGCAAAGTAATTCCACAGCCTTAATTATTTCAGTGTATTGCTGGTCTGCCTTAAATGTATCTTCAGTTTTATTGCGGATTTCATTTTGTATACACATAATGTTGGTTTGTAAAGGCAGGTTTGTAAATATTTCCTTTGTAAGTCTAATCACTCATGTGTACTGTTGTGAGGTGACTACTTGCTGTCCCATGTTGTTGTTACTATACTGCAGTATATGTGATCATCTACAGAGGTAGCTTCGACCTGTACATCTCCTGTCCTTGCATTCCCATAAATAGAGTATACTAAACACTCCGTTTCTGGGTTTTTTTGATTAAATAAAATTATTCAGAGAAGACCGGGTCAGTCTTATTTCACACGCGTGGCATCTTTCTTAGCGAGGCCTCGGAGGCTCGGGGCTGGCTGAGGGCATTATTCAGCTGATGTTTTCCGGAGGGATCCAGGGAACCAGCCCGCGGGATTGTCACCCTGGCTGCATCCACCGAGCCGCCTTTGGGAATCACCCGGGGAGCCGACACGGCGAGAAACCCTCGGGTCACATCAAACCCTCTGCTTCTGCTTCCCGGGGGAATGGGGTGACGAGAGAACTGGGAAGCGTGGAGGGCGAACGGCAGGGATGGCGCCGCGGGGAGGGGATGCGAGACGGGGCATGCGGCCCCCGGGATGGCGCAGCCAGCATTCCCACCGCAGGGAGAGGATGCGGGACGGGGCACACGGCCCCCGGGATGGCGCAGCCAGCATTCCCACCGCAGGGAGGGGACGCAGGACGGGGCACATCCATTCCATTGCCACCGGGTGTCCCCGCCCCGCGCCCCTCCCGCCCTGCATCATCTCCGTGCGCCGGGCCCGGCCATGGCGGCGGGGCCTGCGGGGGCCGTGGC
>WEIU01023084.1:572968-608009 GCA_013389925.1 Aegithalos caudatus
CCCCTCGCACGGTGCCCGCTCCCGCACGGCTCGGGGGGGCGGCGGGGCTGCCGGGGCTCTCCAGGGTCGGCTCTCGGGTCGTGGCGGGCAGAGAGGTTTGCAATGATTTAGTCACGTTCGCGCCAGCCTGGCTCTTAGAAAGCGTTTGGTTTTCCTTTCCAGGTTGCAGGACTCCTTTTCCAAGCGGCTCAAGATGCGGGTCTGCAGTACGACTGTGTGTGCGGCGTTCCGTACACGGCGCTGCCGCTGGCCACCATCATCTGCTCGGAGAATCAGCTTCCCATGCTTATACGGAGGAAGGAGGGAAAAGATTACGGTAAAGCCTTCAAATCAAGAGATTGCAACTTAGCTTCTTTGGGAAACGACTTCATATAATTTGTGGTTCTTTTGTAAGGCACAGCATCTCGTTCTAGTTTAAAGTTACCATTGCAATTTAAGAAGAGGGCCCTTTCCCCCATAAAGCAAACCTCCCACAGCATCCCAGCCTGATCAGCCTCTCCCAGCTGATTGCTGTTTAGGCTACAGTTTTAGTCCTGCTGTAGGAGATTTGGAGACTCTTGAAGGGTGTCCTCTGTTCCTTTGGTTTTGTTTATGTTTGTTTCTTAAGCAGTTTTTTTTTTTTCGCTTGGTACCCTTGCTGTGGTTCTGGGTTAGTGTCCTCATCCAGAAACAAGGATTTATAAGTCAGGTTCTCCAGCATGCTGAGAACTGAGCTACTTTTCGCTCTCAAACAGAGTTTTTTGTGTATTGACACCAAAAGGAACCTTTCTAGTCTCTTCATTTATCTCTCAAACCCCTTTTTCTTTCATTATCCTATGGTCCTGTAATCAGTGAGCCAGGTGAGAGGCAGTCCCTTTTCCACTCAATGAACCATTTATTTGAGTGTGATTAAAGGAAGAGGGAGAGCAGACTGAAGCATTAACCTGCCATATAACTGGATTTCTATGCATCCTCTTCCAACAGTGTGTAATTAGAAGGCATACTTGTCAAAACTAAATGCTACTCCTGTGTCAGGCAGTGGGCCAGGCATGGAAACATTTGCTGTTCCTTCTTGTGAAGCACAAGCCAGTTGTGACAGCGATTAACTGCTCCTGGGAAAGCCAGGCATCCTTTGTCGTTGCCCCCCAGGAGGCCTTTCATGGATATGTGCTTATTGTAAGTTAGGACAAAGGCACTTGAGGCTTTACTGCTTCTAATTGTTCTAACAGGCATATTAAGCACACAGTGCTGCCTGTGGAAAACGGGACACGCTGAAGAGTGCTAATAACTTGGCTGCTTTAAAGATGTTTTAAATAATGAGAGAATAATTTTGTAAGTCTGAGCTTTCAGGTCATGACAATACTAAATTTCTGAAGTCATCTCATTCAAACATTTGAATTTGTGCTGTTAACGGTGTGTCAGTTTTGTTATGGAATATGACTTCTGGAAACATAAAGTAGTTTTATTTTTATCAGCTTGGAGAAGTAACAGTCTTTATGAACTGAATTACAGGTCAGCGAGTGAGCTGTGGTAAGAACTGTGATAAGTGGTATCACTAATACAGTTTTGATACTCTGAAGGTTTTTTTGGGTGGCCCAACCTTTGTTAATTTGGTGGAGTGTTTGCTTTTTATCTTTCAGGTACGAAGCGGATGGTAGAAGGCACCATTAATCCAGGAGAGACATGCCTGATCATTGAGGATGTGGTAACAAGTGGATCCAGTGTACTGGAAACTGCAGAAGCTCTTCAGAAAGAAGGATTAAAAGTCACAGATGCCATAGTGCTGTTGGACAGGGAGCAGGGTGGGAAGGCCAGGCTAGAGGAGCATGGAATTCGCCTGCACTCTGTGTGCACCTTGTCTGGGGTGCTGGAGATTCTCCAGCAGCGGGGAGAAGTGGCTGCTGAGATGGTTGAAAAGGTGAAGAAATTCATTGAGGGAAATGTGTTTGAGGCAGTGGCTCAGAATGGTGCTGCTCCTGTGAAGAGGCCCTGCAAGGAGCTGAGCTTCAGCACTCGTGCCCAGCTGCCAGGGGTGCATCCTCTTGCAGCCAGGCTTCTCATGCTCATGGAAAAGAAGCAAACAAACCTGTGCCTTTCTGCTGATGTCACCAGCCCCAAGGAGCTGCTGCAGCTGGCTGCCACCCTGGGCCCCAGCATCTGTATCCTGAAGACTCATGTAGACATCTTGAATGATTTCACCCAAGAGGTGGTAAAGGAGTTGAGAAGGCTCGCAGATCAACATGAGTTCTTGATTTTTGAAGACAGGAAATTTGCAGATATAGGCAACACAGTGAAACATCAGTATGAAGGTGATTATCTTCAACCTGGATTTACTGTAGCTTTGCCTCTGGTGTAACTGCAGTATTGGCACAGGTTGCCAGTAGAGAGCGTGGAATCTCCAGCCTTGGGAAATACCCCAGGGGATAAGACCCCGAGCAATCTGACCTAGCATTGAAGTTAACCCTACTGAGAGGGCATGACCTGCTGAGGTCCTTTCCAACCTAAATCTTTTTATGAATCTATGGTTGTGCTCAGTAAGTACTTCTGAGTTGTGTGCCATGAGAAACTGCTGCCTGCTGTTACTGTACTGCTTGTGTGCCCAGCATGGCTTTCCTTTGATACTCCATCTGCAGCTGTAGAACTGCTGTTCCCTTTTCCTTATGTCTCATATGATCTACGTGCTATCTGGGAAGATAGCACCTGTGAGACTGGATTTCTGGGCTGCCATAAATGTCTCAGTAAATACTAAATGTGAGACACTAACACGTGTTTGTGAAAAGTAAACTGAGAGATTATCTTTGTGGTTAGGCCACTGTTGGAACTGTCTGATGAGACTGAGCTTGTAATGTCAGGCTTCAGCAGTAAAACTGTCTTTTAAATATGTGAGTGATGAAGTATGCAGCTGTTTGTGCCCAACTTGTCTTCCAGTTTAACACATTTCTGACTCTGTCTGTGTCTCCCTGCCCGTGTTCCCAGGTGGAGTGTTCAGAATCGCGTCCTGGGCGGACATGGTCAATGCCCACGTGGTCCCAGGTGCTGGAGTTGTGAAAGGCCTGAAGGAAGCAGGGCTTCCTCTGCAGCGTGGCTGTCTCCTGGTTGCAGAGATGAGTTCCCAGGGGTCCCTTGCAACGGGTGAATACACAAAAGCTGCAGTAAGTGGGCAGGCTTGTCTCGGGTTAAAAGCTTGTGGAGTGCGACAGGGAGGATTTATGTGGTTCTAATATTTGCACTTCCAAAAGTCCCTCCAGCTCTGTTCCTGGTGTTTGTTTTTTCTTTGGAGACTCAGGAATATGACTGTGTGGTGTTTAAAGGTTGCAGCTGCAGGTCAGTGATGCGAGGTGGTCAGAGTTCACACTTGGAATTCTAGCAGGAGGTGTTTCATACCCCTGCCTCTCACAGCTTAAAGCATCAGAGGGTGGATGATAAACAGATTGCTAGGCCAGCTGAGTTTTAAGTATATCACTTGTAATTGTTCACTGATCTTTTTCAGGTACAGATGGCTGAAGACAACTCAGATTTTGTTTTTGGATTCATATGTGGATCCAGAGTTAGTAATAAACCAGAATTTCTACACTTAACCCCAGGAGTGCAGCTGCAAACTGGAGGTAACCTTTTCTAAAGTATTTTTAGTCTGTTTAAGGACACAAGTAATCCAGTCTCCAGTGAAAAAGTGGTTTCTGAGAAGAGGATTTGGATGCTGATTCTAAGCTGGGGTGAGCCTGTTTCCCACTAGGGGCTGTCTCCCATATATCTGGATGCGTTCATCGCTTTCTTGGGAGCTCTGGAAGGCCGTGAGCAGGTTATACAACCTTTTTCCTTGTTTTGAGGTCTGCATACCTTAAAGCACATTCCTGAAAGTATGCAAAATGTTTTCAGATAGGTGTTAGATTAGATGTAAAACTATTCAGTAGGAGTAAAAAAAACTATAACAAATAGAGAAGTCCAGCTGAAACACTTAGATAAAGCATCAACAAATTGAATGAAAGTCTTGTGCTGACTAAAGAGCAGATAGCAGATATCACTGAAGCAGATAGGGGAGATATGTTTCTCTACAATACTTAATTCTTATGAGACCTAAATTGAAATCACAAGCTTTTACGTTAATGTTTGGTGTTTTTTCCTGTTTTAAGAAGGCTGAGGCTTATTTTAGTAATCCTGATTGATGCTTCTTTGAGTAACTGTTCCATCTATAGTGATTGGTAAAGCATGAAAAAGGAGCATGCTGGCTGTCAAATCTGATCTGTGTTTTTTGATTGGCAGTGCAATTTCTAGTTATATTTGTGGATTGTTAGGATGAGAGCTGGGACAGGGAACCTGTTTTGTATTCCAGCACCTCTCTGAAGTTTTGTACAAAACAAAAGGCAGTGTCTGTATTTCAGGTGATAACCTTGGACAGAAGTACGTAAGCCCCAAGGAGGTTATTGGTGAGAAAGGCTCAGATATCATTATTGTGGGACGTGGCATCTTGGCAGCTTCAGACCGTCTCCAAGAAGCAGAGAAGTACAGGAAGGCAGCCTGGGAGAGCTACATGAGCAGGCTTGGTGTTCCTGCAGGAGACTGAAATCCAGACACTGTCCTGGCCAGTGCAGTTACAACCTGAGCTGCAACCCTCAAGAGTCCAGTTAAATACATGGACACTTCAGCCCAAAGAAAACTGCCCTTTTGGAGAAAAATCTATTACAAAGTTGTTTTAGTTGTACACACAGAAGTCAAATTGTACTTGCCTTGATTATTTTTTTGACATTTGAATGTAAGAACCCGAAACTTCATGCCTGTTTTTGAGCTATAGTAGGCTTTCTTGTTTGAGGAACATTGCACAAAACACTCCAAGGGTCTTGTGTTGGCTGTTGTTGTCTTTATTTCTTTTCCCCACCCTCAAATTTTTTCTGCCTGTGGAAATGGTGCTTTGTTACGTTCTTAATAAACTTCACCTATGCACTTGATGAGCTGCCCCACCTTCACAGATTAATCCAGCTTGTTTCCAAGGAGCAAGTGCAGGTTTTAATGCCACACTGTGAAATTGAATTATGCAGTGTTTAATAAATACTTTTTTGCTACCATTTTCCTTTATACTGGCTCTATGTGTCTTTGTTCTGTGGCAGAAGTATAATAAAAAGTCATTCTGTGTCTGTGACTGCAGGAGTTGCTCATGCTTCTGTTTACAGAATTTGTTAGAACGGTTAGTTGTTGTGTGCTTAATTACAGTGGAGTTGTTGATTAATATAAAGTAAAAATACACTTTATTAGACTTTTTGTAGCAATAGCTGGAATACTTGCAGCTTTTACTTTTCACTGTACATGATGAATAAGGAAAAATAGAAATATCTTGCATGACTGGTTTTGTATAAAGTATGGTATAACCTTAAGTGGATCTAGCATGTGGTGCAAATAGCAGGGAAAATTTTATTGATCAAGAAGTCAAAAACCAGTGGGGATGCCATTCTGGACTTTTGCTGTTCCAGAGCACACAAAAAGCTGGGTCCTTTTGCTAATACACTTACATGAATACTAGGAACAACTGTATTTAGTGAGGTTTTTGCCATTACTGCTGGACTCTTCACCAGATCTTTGAAAATAAGAGATGGGAGGGGGTTTTTTTGGATGGGTTTAATTTATGCAGGCTGTCCAAGATCAAGGGACACAGGTTGGAATCTGAGGGCTTTGCTTTATGCCTTGTGTTTTTAGAGACATAGTGCTCTGGTTCATGACTCAGCTGCTTGTGAGGCTTAAGGTATTGTGGAGAGGATGTTAGAACGTTGTGTGATATTTTCCTTGGGGCACCAATTGCTTCAGTAGGATTTTGTATCATAATTCCCACCTGGAGAATTCCACCATGTGGGAGATGGAACTTGTTGATTATGAGGTATCGTGTTCAGACACCCTGCAACAGTCAGTGAGATGGGATATTTCACATCAACTTTAAGAAGTTCCCGGCCTTCAAAGTGAACAAAGGATTTGTTTGCTATCTCTCGTTATCTCCATGGCCTTGAGGCCTGTAGCAGAAACAAGACTTTCTCACGTAAACCTTTTTGCAGAAAATGACCAAAAGTTTCCACCAGAGGGAGCTGGGACTCTATTTTTGGGGAGCGTTGGGCTCTGCCGTTTTTACAGCTTCCAATAACCTCCAGCTTTAGATAATCCTCAGAATGAAAATCTGTCTGGTTTTTAACAAGTTACACCCTGTTTGTTGTATTTTAAAAATTTAAATGTCATTCGAACATTCAGAAGAGTATTCTAAAATTCATTTAAATCAGAAAGCTGCCTCAGGCTGAAGCTCAGCACAGTGTGTTGTTGTGGGCTTGCTATTACAGCACAAGCAGAATTTCATGAGTTCAGTATTTTCCACTAACTGTGCTGAATCGTGTTTGAGCATGTGGCTGAGAGCCCTGGAGCTAAATCCCTGAGCAGGCTCTTTGGAGAGCGAGTTCATCAGGCCTCTAGCTTAAAAAATAGCAACTGGATTTGGAAAGATGAATTGATCTAATGTCCAGTCACTTTCAGAGGGTACGTGCAACTCACTTTCTTTACAAAGCAAGTTCTGAGGAACGGATCAATTGGGAAACTTCATTTCACAGTCCTTCTTTGTGCCCTCCAGAAAGAGCTGCGTGCTGGCACTCCGTGTGACACCAGCGCTGCAAACATTTCAATTAGTAAAACAAAAACGTGTTACCTCCTATATGCATTCTTCTGTCAGAATGATTATAGTAAACAAGTGTGTGCACTTCCTTTGAGGCACCTGAAAGTGATTAAAAATCCATTTCAAATTAAGAACAAATGTTAATTTCCTTGCTTGCCCCTGCTGCTCGCATTCATCGCACAGTCCCTGCTGTTGGTCCCAACTGTTCCTAACATGGGAACTAGGTCACAATTTACAAAACTCATTTGCATCATAATATATGAATCTGAAACTCTTGCAGTTCATTCTGTGATCTGATGGAGCCTGTGGTAGAGGCATAAGGCTGTATCTAAATTTCTCAGTTTAATGTTAACTGGCAAGTAGGCATTTCTATGAAATTGTGATCCTTACTCACTCTGGGGTATGGTTTATAACAGAATGAAAGGAAATCACTCTTTTCATAGTGATATAAGACTGTGACTAAGTGTTGCCAGTGCTTGCAGCAGAAAGCTGAGTGACTTGCTGTTATTTTTGAGCAGCAATTCCTGAGGACTGCGGCAGATCAGCACGAGCTGGAACCACTAAGGAATTGTTACGTAGCTGTTGATATTTGTGTGTGAAGTCCACTCTGTGTCTCGGAGGTTGTGGGTGTCTGTGTCTAGAGAACCCAGCCAGGGCACTTAAATCAGTATAAGTACAGTGCTTTACTCAGACTTAAAATTCTTGCAAAATCTTGATAAACCCAGTGCTGAATTAAAACCAGCCAAGTTAAACCAGCATCGTCCTTAAAAGTATTATTTGTATGCCACAGTATCAACATTGCTTTATTTTTGGTTAACTGACAGGTCATATTATAGTTTCCATAGCCTAGTCTGTGAAAATTTATTTGAAACTTAATCCCAGAAAAATAACTGAATCACTTCCCTTTAAGTTTATGTGGAAAGCCTGTTGCTGTGGATTTTTTTAGTAAGAGACACAAACATTGCATTTAGAGAATAGCACCAAAGGAATGTGAAACACCCAGAGGAAGTTTGTTTTCAGATCTGACTTTTGGAGGTCACAGTCTCAGGGAATAGTCTGTTTTGGAAGGCTTGTGATTGGGCTGTGGGTTAGACACACTGGATGGCTTGTTTGTTTGTAATCATTTGAAAAATTAAAACAGCCTGGTGCCTGCTCCAGCTTCAGGTTTTCCTCCCAACTCCTTTGGCAGGCATTTTCATGCTGGGAGAGGTGACCCTGCCTGTGTGTCTGGGTTGGCTTTGTCCTCAGTCTCGGTTCTCTGTTTCTACATGACCCATGTGGCCCTCTGAGCATTTTCTGATAAGCTGATGTGAGCCACAGTCCAGCTGTGAAAGTGCAGGGTTGTAGGTGGAGGCTGGCCAGGACAAAGGACAGGGGAAGCCTGAGCGAGGCTGTAACTGTGCATAAGGTGGTGGTAGGTATGTCATAGGCTGTGTAATACTGACATACAGACTTGATGCTAGTGTTGATTGCAGATGGTGTGGAAATCCCTGTTTGCTTTCTGGTAGTAATTTGTAGTGACTTGTAGAGTAGATATACTTGTTTTGCCAACTGTAACTATAATTGCCTTGATAATAGTAAACTGTAATGAGTAAGAGAAAATAGGTCATAAATCCTCTGTGTCTTTGTGCCTGACAGAGTCAGACATACTACAAACAGTTGTGATCTTTGCATACTCACAAGCCAAGTAATCCTTCTGTGTTGTGGCATTAATTGGTGTCAGGAGTGTGGATCTGTGATAAACAGGTCATGGATGCTTGGGAGAAGGCAGTAGAAAAGCAGTGAAGATGGCAAGATAGTTGTGGAAAACCCCTTGGTGGGACTGGGGTAAGATCTCTAAGAATTGGTTAAATTTGGAAAGGCTGCAAACTGAGTTTCAGAGGTGATAGGACACTCGAATCCAAAGCAGAGAACAGCCAGGGGCCCTTCATCGGGTTTCTCACAGAGGTGCCAGCTGTAGGTGCTCAATTTAGCACTGCTAGGCAGGAACTGGAAGCTTTGCAGCCAGCTAAGGATGCACAGGTGTGAGCAGTTGCCTTTGAATCCCATGGCTTTGTTGCAAACCAATTAGTTAAAAACTACCCTCAGATATCTGGATGTATGGCAGCTACAGCAGAAGCCCACATGCCTGGTCTCAGAGCAGGATCACTGAAAAGACACATACTGAAAATGGAAAATGAGGAGCAGGCTTTGATTCTGGTAGCCAGTCTTCCTCCACTCTTTGTTGCCCAAGCTGTGTCTGGATAATGCAGTCTCCTTGTACCTTGACATACCTTGTGCTCTTCCTGGCTCCTGCTGGAGAGGAAGGCTCCCCCCTGCCACCCAGGGTCACAATGACTTCTAGAATTGTTCATGCTGAGCAGCTAAGGCAGTTGTCCATGCAGAACTGCAAAAAGCCTCCTGAGGACGGGGTGGGGTAGGTGGTACCTGCTGGGGACTGGAATAGGGATCCTCCAGCTGAGGCTGGACAGATATTCCTGACAGGAAGAATATTTCTCGTAAACACTGATGCAGAAGCCAGAGTGAAAACTTTCTCCCTGTTATCTTCGATAATAAATGCTGCAAGAAAAATGCTGGGACTATGGGGCTGTCTCCCTCCCTCTCCCTCTGGTACTCTTGATGGATTCTGTGGCTGGACAATGAGACTGACTGCTCAGGATGTCCTTGAGGGACAGAGGCAACACCCTGGGACATGATGGTTGTGCCAGCAACAGCAAAATACAGTATCCAAAGGGACCAAAAAACCTGTCCTTAATGTTATGGCATGAAACCTGGCACTGAAATACCATAGTGGCCCAAGGGCTGGAAAATTGACAGTCCTTATGGGGAGGCAAAAAGGACAGGGATGCACTCCCAAAGGGAAGGTCAGGGTCATCCCTTAAACCTCTCTTAAGGGAGCTCAGAGTAATAAGGGACAAAATACCTGAAATGCTGAAATTACTCGATCTGACACAAAGTGGCCCCCTGCAAACAGGAATATGATCTGGAATGGAGACAGAGGATCTCCTGCCAGGAACAGGATTCACAGCAGGCTGGCTAGAGGAGATGTCCACTTGCAAAGACTGTGGGACAGGCATGATGGGGAGCACATGATGACAGCACACTGCGGGCAGATAAAGAGCCACCTCCCCTCCTCAGGAAGCTGCAGAACACAATGAGCTCTTACCTCAGCCTCCTTTTCTCTAAAGTAGATAAACCTGGAGTCTTCTGGATGCATTCAAGGGCTTTAACATCCTCTCTAAATTGTGGGGCCCAGCACTTCACACAGTATATGATTCAATTGTATTTAGTTCTCATTACTGAAATCCCTTCTTACCCATGCTTGCAACTCAGACTACACAGTTAAACCACCTTTATAACCAACACAGAGATTTACACATTCTCATTAACTACTGTCTCCTGCCCTTTAACAGGCAGATATTATTCTAAGGGTCCATGGGCTTCCTCCAGATGTCATACTGATTTGGCAAGTAAACAAGATCATGAGCATTTGTCTTTTTTATAACTGTTAAATTATGCACACCATATCTTGTAATTACATTATTGCTTGTTCCTTATTTCAACAATGGAATAGTGATCACATTGTTCAATTTATGAATATAATTCCTTGTGCAGGCAACAAATTGGGTTGTTGGCATTGCTTACACCACCCTTGATCATTAGATGCCAGATTTTGAGGCTCAGCAGAACCTGTCTCTGAAGCATCTTGATGTCAATCTAATTTGGCTTATTTACTCCCTAGTACACCAAATTATCAACAACCTTTAAAGCACATTCATATGTTGAGGCCCCATGGTGCATTATGATGCCCCAGGACACAGATTCAGTTTGGGTGAGGAAGACAAGCAACTGTAATTACACTTTGTGTTACAATCACACCCAAGCATGGTTTCGGTGTAAATGGGACAGAGCACAAGCTTGTATTGATTCTGGAAACCTCGTGGACCTGAAATAATGAATCAGCAATTACAAACAAAGGAGGTTTTAGTGGACTCTGGCATCTAACATGGAATGTTAACAACATGAATTGTCAAAGATACTCTAATCTCACCACTCTTAATTCATGCTGCTGTCTACAGAGTTGGCTCAGTACTTATGATTATTTGGACATATATGTCCCAAGAAACACAATTGGCTGTATAGATCATAACCTCTTTTGGCCACTCTGATTAAAACAAAACTGATTTTTTTTTTTCTAATCCGTGTTTTTCTAATTTATTCAAAAAACATGACAATGACTGGGTGAAGCTGGTGGCCAACTTTTTAACCCTGGGATGGTTCTGGTTTTGTGGTACTAAGAGATTACAACCAAAGAAGATAGACACTTGCACATCTTGCCCCTTAGGCATTCCCATTTCAAGTTCTGACATTTGACTTTCAACACAACCATTACTCCATAGGTAATCAAGGCAGAGTGTTTATCCCTGTACTAACAGGTCCATGAGGTTTCCAGAATCAATACAAGCGTGTGTTCTGTCCAATTTAAAACATCATTTATTGACTGTGCTAGATGAAAATAGAAGTCAGCAGCACCTATTGGCTGCTCCAAGGGCTGGTGTCCAATGCCTGGTTATGTCTCTGTGGTATAAAAAGGACTTACTTACTCCAAATGGAGCCTCTTTCTCTGACACATCCCAATGTGCACAAATCCTTGTTCCCCAAGGTATTTCTTGGCAGAGCAGACCCTCAGCAGGGATGCCAGGCTGACTCCAGGTTCCCTGATGCAGAGTGGGTTGACTTTTGGCTGGGTGTCAAGTGCCCACTGAACTAGTCTGTTGCTCCCCTTCCCAGCAGGACAGGAGGGAATAAGATGGGAAACAACTCGTCGGTTGAGAAAAGGCAATTTACTAAAGCATAAAAGACAAGCAGAAGTTGGCACAGGCATGAGCAAAGGGAAAAAGTCAATCTCTACTTCCCATCAGTAAGCAATCTTCAGGCACTTCCCAGGAAGCAGGGCTTCAGCACACGTAGTGGTTGCTCCAGAAGGCAAACATTGTAGAGTAACAAATGCCTCCCTGTTCCTCCTCCCTCCCTTAGCTTTTATATCTGAGCTGACATCACACAGCATGGAATATCCCTTTGGCTAATTTGGGTCAGCTGGCCTGCTTGTGTGCCCTCCCAGGACCTCTCCCACTCCCAGCCCCTTGGCTGGGGGAATGTCAGAGGGACAGGTCTGCTCAGCAGTAGCCAAAGCATTGGTGTGGTATGGACACCTTTCCAGCTCCCACTGCAAAGCACAGTGAGAGCTGCTGAGGGAAAATGAACTCTATCTCAGCTAGACCCCTTATTCCATACCCATTATTCCATGCCATTTGCGTCACACTCAGATCCCACATAATTCATATATCTTTCAAAAGTTCCATGGTATTTATTTCTCATTACAGGAATGCCTTCTTGCCCACACCTACAACTTAAACTAAATATTTAAACCATCTCTATGCCATACATACATTTTCATTAACCACTATCCCCTGTCCTTTCAAAGATAGATATTATTTCCCGATTTAATGGGCTTCCTCCATCCCTCCTGATCCACGACTTGGGCTCTCTTCCATCAGGATGAGTGGTCAGGACAGATGAAGCGTCACACTGGATTGTTGGGCACTGACACCAGCCTGGCTCAGGTCGTTGTGTTCTCCTTGCAAAATTCATTCTTCATCAGTCCATGTCATTTCTGCTACTTCCTGCAACATACAACTCACACCACAGATTATTTTTCCCCCAAGGTTAAATCTCCTTGAGGTACACACTGGGTCTCCCCATCCTCCTTCATCACCCACCAAGTACACCCAGGTCCTTGGGCAAAGACAATCCCACAAATGGGCTTGCCTTTTCCCCTGGGAGGAGAAATCCACACTGACTTTCCCACTTCCCTATGTGTGCAGGGATCTTATCTCCTCCCACAGTGTGTAGGGGTTTATTTTGAGCAGGACCAGGGCAGTTATCAGATCCCCTAGTGTTGACCAGCCAAGTGGCTTCTGCTAAATTTGCATCCCAGTGCTTCCGTGCCCCATTACCTGACACTCTTTACATAGTTTTCAGCAGTCCATTACACCTTTCAATCTTCCCAGAGGCCTGTGGATAGTAAGGGATGTGATATATGCACTCAATGCCATGTTTCTTTGCCTAAAAGTTTTGAGGTTACTTTTAAAGGAAGCCCCATGTGTGATTCCATTCTCTCTGTAGTACCAAGTTGCCACAAAATCTGTCCTTCAAGGCCTGAGGTCTCAAGGTCTCCCAAGCAGTGGCAATGCTTTACAGAGGATGTTTCCAGCCAGCCAGTTGTTGCCTCTGCCATGGTGAGGATGTAACTCTTGGAAATGCCCAACATAGCCAGTTTGCCAGGCCTCACCATACTGGAACCCCAGCCACTTCCCTCTCTTCCAAGGAGACTCCCTCCACTGGTGTGGCTCACTTGATTGCAGCATGTTTCACATCCATGTATAACCTGTGTGCCCCCATTTGTCTGCCTTTGACTCCAGCTCATGTTGAATTCCCAACATGTCTGATGCAGCAGCACCCACAGGTGGTGTGACTTCCTTCAGGCCCCGATGGTCCATTCAGCCTCCATTCCCCATCAGACCTTCACACTGGCCATGTGGGGCTGTTAAAGGTCCTGCTGATCACTCCTTGGCTCTCCAAGGACTAATGGATGGGGGTTCATGGATGGAGGTTACAGAGTCTTGGTTGGTGAGATACTGCTGCTGGTGCACAGTCCTGGTAGCAGCTGGTACTTACTGGTCTTCATTCAACCTGCAGTAATCCTACAATAATGGGATCTTCTGAGAGGCCAGGCAGGGTGGATAATTGATCTTCTCTGTATTTGCTGTAGCTGAACTAAAAGCCCACCAATACCCTTTTGGATCCTTGAAGTATCTAGTCAATGCTAAGGATACAAGGAGCCTCTGAGCCAGTCACAGTGGGGTGCTTTTCCCACTTGTTCCCTGTTAAGCTCACCTTGGTCTCTAACACAGAAAACTCCTGGCATTCCCCTGTCACTCCAAAGATCCAGATGGATTCTGCACTCCTGTGCATCGATGCCATCGATGTACAATGTGCACTGGTATCTACTAAAGCTTCACACTTCTGTGGATCTGACGTGCCAGGCCATCGAACCCACACAGTCCAGTATGCCTGGTCATCCGTTTCCTCCTCCTGGCTGGAGGCAGGGACCCTCTATTCCTGCTCCTGGTCAGAGTATTCGCTATCTGACCTTTGCAATGCCAGATCAGAAGTCCCCTCATCAGGGTGAAAGGAAGTGATTCTGCTTCTTTTATGTCTGGGAAATCGCTGGTTGCCTTCTTGTCTCTCTGTGGCAACTGCACTGGCAGTCTTCTTGGGTGACCCTTTAACAGCTTTCTTCCCTCTCAGCTCACGGACACGGGCTTCCAGCTTAAAGGTGGGCTCACCCACCCACTTCCTCATGTCCTCGCCCTGGTCACGCAGGAAGAACCAGAGCTCACCCCGGGGCCTGCGCTTAGGGCTGCCCTTCCCTCGGACCGGGGAAGGAGAGGACCCATCTCTTGAGCTGCCCCTAAAAGGTGGGCTGCTGGCCTGTAGGGATGAGGAAGTACCCAGAGTTTCTGCTACATTTCGGAGCCAGGAGGACGCCATCTCCACAGTTGGTGTATCCATTTGTGGGTGGTACATTGATACCAAGCTGCTGGAATACGAGGCAGGGGCACTTTGAACCACCTTCCTCCACATGGCTGTTGTGCAGGGGGCATCCTCTGGATCTTCAGGGACCTTGTCACTTCTCGTACCGCTATAGACAATTTCTAGCACTGCTAACTCTCTCAAGTACTGGATACCTTCATCTGCAGTGGTCCACTTCCCTGGGGAGTTCACAAGATCTTCCTTAAATGGGTATCTTCCCCTCACACTCGAGAGGAGCCGTCTCCAGAGGCTGCAAATTCCTCCTTCTTTTCCAATTCCTCTTTCAATTTCCCGATCTTTAGCAAGGGGTCCCAGCTGCTGGGCTTCATGACCTTCTAGCTGCTGCCTGCCAGCCCCATTATCCCAGCACCGAAGCAGCCAGGCAGAAATTGGCTCACCTGGCTGCCGGCTGTAATCTTTTTGCAAGTCTCGAAGTTCTGATGAGGTCAGGGACCGAGTAACTTCGGTTTCCTGCTTGATTTGCCTCACTCCTTTTGATTTTTTTGTTGAAGGACCTGCCTCTTGATCTAACCCCTCCTTTCCTACTGCTGCTTCCCCTTCTTCTTCTTCCTCTTCTTCTTCCTCCCTTACTAATCGACGGTAAGGGTGTGTAATTTGCCTCGTCCATTTTTTTGCTTTCACTTCTGGGGCAGTTACTGTAGCTGCTGTGGTTTNACAAGATCTTCCTTAAATGGGTATCTTCCCCTCACACTCGAGAGGAGCCGTCTCCAGAGGCTGCAAATTCCTCCTTCTTTTCCAATTCCTCTTTCAATTTCCCGATCTTTAGCAAGGGGTCCCAGCTGCTGGGCTTCATGACCTTCTAGCTGCTGCCTGCCAGCCCCATTATCCCAGCACCGAAGCAGCCAGGCAGAAATTGGCTCACCTGGCTGCCGGCTGTAATCTTTTTGCAAGTCTCGAAGTTCTGATGAGGTCAGGGACCGAGTAACTTCGGTTTCCTGCTTGATTTGCCTCACTCCTTTTGATTTTTTTGTTGAAGGACCTGCCTCTTGATCTAACCCCTCCTTTCCTACTGCTGCTTCCCCTTCTTCTTCTTCCTCTTCTTCTTCCTCCCTTACTAATCGACGGTAAGGGTGTGTAATTTGCCTCGTCCATTTTTTTGCTTTCACTTCTGGGGCAGTTACTGTAGCTGCTGTGGTTTGAGTCCCTGACTCAGCCATCGTGTCCTCAAGTGCAGTTTGTGTTCCTGCCTCAGCTACAGTCTTCTGAGAGTACTGAACAGTGGCTCTGTAGGCACAGGCCAGGCCCCAGTACAGGGCGAGGAGCTGCTGGTGTTCAGTGGGGTGGGCAAGGCACCCCTCTATCAGCTGATGGGTCAGTCTGTCAGGGTTGATCACCTGTTCAGGTGTAAAGTCCCAGGCAATGGGAGGTGATAACCGCCCTAGGAACCTGCCCAAATCCTTCCATGCACCATGCCACCCAGGAACAGGATGCCTCCGGGCATCTTTCAATGTCTCCTGACCTAAAGTTTGTTTTCTCCTAGCCCAGGATGATGCCAGATTGCATGAACTCCACAGCATGCCAACAGTATTAGCTAATATTATTAAAAGTATTAAACGGTTTACGTAAGGATGAGCAAAGACCACAGGAGCCTGCATTATAAAAGCATTCACATCAATTGCCATGCCCAGAAGACAGCTTCCCCCACATAACAAGGCCATCAATGTAAGAGCAAAGCACAGAGCCATTGTTTTTGTTAACGTGTTCCCAAACTCAGCAAAATAAAGAGATAAGCAGTGCAGCGGACAAACTCGGTGTCCTGCACAGAGAGCTTGCTACTCTATAACTAGGATTTACTTTTTACTACTGCATGCAATACAGTTATAGATATAGATACATATAACTGCCTTTATCTCACCCCACGTTTGGGCACCAAAAAGGACTGTAGTGTCTTGACCCTGCCTAGGAACCAGGTGCCCACTGAACTAGTCTGTTGTTCCCCTTCCCAGCAGGACACAGGAGAGAATGAGATGGAAAACAACTCGTAGGTTGAGAAAAGGCAATTTACTAAAGCATAAAAGACAAGCAGAAGTTGGCACAGGCATGGGCAAAGGGAAAAAGTCAATCTCTACTTCCCATCAGTGAGCAATCTTCAGGCACTTCCCGGGAAGCAGGGCTTCAGCACACGTAGTGGTTGCTCCAGAAGGCAAACATTGTAGAGTAACAAATGCCTCCCTGTTCCTCCTCCCTCCTTTAGCTTTTA
Source organism: Aegithalos caudatus (assembly GCA_013389925.1). Lineage (NCBI taxonomy): Eukaryota > Metazoa > Chordata > Aves > Passeriformes > Aegithalidae > Aegithalos > Aegithalos caudatus. The sequence goes on from WEIU01023084.1 coordinate 589,462, forward strand.
TATCTGAGCTGACATCACACAGCATGGAATATCCCTTTGGCTAATTTGGGTCAGCTGGCCTGCTTGTGTGCCCTCCCAGGACCTCTCCCACTCCCAGCCCCTTGGCTGGGGGAATGTCAGAGGGACAGGTCTGCTCAGCAGTAGCCAAAGCACTGGTGTGGTATGGACACCTTTCCAGCTCCCACTGCAAAGCACAGTGAGAGCTGCTGAGGGAAAATGAACTCTATCTCAGCAAGACCCAATACATTGTCCAAGTGAGGCATTGTCAGCTGGCCCCACTTCTGGGATGGGTTTGACAAGCACTTGGTACCAGCAATAATTTATGTAACATTTTATATGTGTATGTGCACACACACACAAATATATACGCACACACACACAGATACAGGCATGCATATAATCACAGAATCATTTAGGTTGGAAAAGATCTTCAGAACCACAGAGTATGTATTTTTAGTCTGTGCTGCCATCCAATAACCCTAAGAACTGAATGCACAAAAGGAGGGTTGCTGCCTTTCTGAGCACACTGTCTGTTGTTCAAATACCTCCAAAGTTAACCATGACCTCTTCACTCCAAGTAAGAAATGGTTAGATTATAAAACTATAGACTCATTTAGGTTGGAGAGAACCCTTATGGTCATGGAATCCAAGGCTACCCCAGCACTGACAAGTCCACTACTACACCACATTCCATAGTACTACACCTACTTGCCTTTTAAATGCCTCCAGGTTTGTCGACTCCACCACTTCCCTGGGCATCCTGTTCCAATGCTTGCCAACCCTTTCAGTGAAGAAATTTTTCCTAATATCCAATCTAAACCTTCCCTGGTGCAACTTGAAGCCATTTCCTCTTGTCCTAAATAATAATTACCAGTATTTATGCCACTTTACTAGTGGTAATTTTATGGTGACTTGTAAAATTGAAATATAGACTCGCTACTAATATTCGTTACTGCTAATACTGATTTCTGCTGCTGTTGAAATATATGTTTTCTTGAGCTGGTTTTGGCTAGGATAGAGTTAATTTTTTTTTCAGAGCAGCTAGCACAATTTGGATTTTTGCTGGAAACAGTGTTGATAATATAGAGATGTTTTAGTTACAGCTGAGCAGAGCTTACACAGATTCAAGGCCTTTTCTGCTCCTCCCCCCACCTCACCAGTGAGGATGCTGGAGGTGCACAAGGAACTGGGAGGGGGCACAGCCAGGACAGCTGACCCCCACTGACCACAGGGATGTCCCAGAGCATATGGCATCATGCTCAGCACATAGAACTGGGGGAAGAAGAAGGAAGGGGGGATACATGCACAGTCATGGCATTTGTCTTCCTCTGTTAGGCATGAAGGAGCTCAGTTTTCCTGGGACTTGCTGAACACCTGTCAGTCAGCTCCAAAGGAATGAATTCCTTGTTTTGCCTTGCTTGCATGCAGCTGTGACTTTACATATTGAACTGCTTTTATCTTGGCCCACATTTTCTCACTTTTTTACTCTTCCGATTCTCTCCCCTATCCCACCGTGGCAGTGAGGGAGTGGCTGTGTGGGGATGAGTTGCTGGCTGAGCTTAAACCACAACAGCCTTACAGCAGTTATTTGTAGCAGAGATACACTTGTTTTGCTAATCATCAGTATTCTTGCCTTGATAGTGGTGACTTGTAGTAACTTTTGCCCCACACAGATTGGGTGATCCTGGGCTGTGGCAGGTGAATGGACAAGTTTCTGATGGGCTGCATCCAGTGGATACCAGCATAAACTAGTGGGCATGCAGAAAGGGACAGGATGAAATAAACTCCTGTGTCTCTGCTGTAGTTTTGACTTTTGCAGGCTGGCAGTGAGAGGAGAACAACAGTCAATCCCCGTTTTTGTGTGTTCAGGTGTGGAGATGGTGCTGGGATATGCTGCTGGGGGACAGATGCTGTCAGCTACCTCACTGTGGCATTTCCGGCAGGCAGCTTAGTGATCCTTCTCTCAACGCTGTATCTCCTTGGCTTTCCACTTGGCTGGAGAAATGCAAGGTTAGATAAGTTCAAGAGTGTGGAGCATTCATTTTCCAGACCCTGGGCTCTGCCTTCAGCTGCTGAGCACCTTCTCAATCCACTGTAAAGAGCAATGAGGATTCAGGCTGGCATGCCTCACTCAGGCTGGTGTAACAGGGAAGGGTGTCACTTATCCCCACAACTAATAAACCAAACAATGCTGCCATTGGCCTTTTCCCAAGGAATGATGCTGTCTCCTCCCCCAGAGCAGCAGCACGGGGAAAAGGCAGTGGTGAGCCCCAGCCCCAGCAGCCCTGCAGCAGCAGCCGTCAGCTGTGGCTGGGGAAACAGGAGGAGATGATTTTCCAAGGGCATCCGGATTCCAGCTTGGCTAGACAAGCACTGACATTTTTCCATCACATTTGACCCGCTGATGGCTTCTGCTGGAGCTTTCATTCAGGAATGCTAGCTGTGGTCAGGCTGCATGTATTTACAGACACAAATAAACTGCTGCTGACTGAAATACACCACTCCCATGACTTTGCTTGGCACTGCTCTGGCAAGGGTAAAGGCAGATCTGCTTACACAGTAATGCAAAGCCTCAGCAACGCTTCCTTACTTTTTAAAAGATGTAATGTTGTGGGGAAGATGAATTTGGGGGGCTGCTCTGCACTGCCTGGTGCAGCACCACAGGCAACACTGACAGCATCAACCCTATTCCCTTCTTTTTGTATACTGGCTTGGTAGCCTGGCCTGTGGCACCCTTCCCTTGATTATTTGGTCCCACATTGCTCCCTGCCTATTCTGCAGACCAGTCTGCTTTACAGCTGAGTGGTCTCCCTGTGCAGGGGAAGGAGGGCACTTGCAGTCCCCTCCCCAAGCCTTTTCTCTGCTTTTTTTCCACTCTCCTTGCCCAAACCACCCTTTAGCAATGAGTCAAATCTTGGCTCCCTACAGCTGCCTGGATTGCCCAGTCTCTCAGCCCTAACCCAGTGTTGTGGGAAATGCCACAGCACAAAGGTAATCTGCAAGAGTGCAAGGGAAAGGGTGGCAGGGGGGCACTGCCTGTGCCTCTCCTTTCAGAGTGCAAAGGGGTGGATTTGTTTTTAAACTGCTTGGTCCCTCCCAAATTAACTGAAGCAGAACTGTATTCAAAGTGTTTGCTGCTTTGGGTGGCAAAGCTGGTTTAAAGCATTCCTGCCCTTCCTTTCGCTCAGCTTTCCTTCCTGCTCCCCATTTTTATGCCTGGGGCAGTATGACTTACGTGAGACAGCCACATGAACCAAGCTAAAACTTGCTCTTTCTCCTTGTGATGATTATTTTCTGTCTTCTATTTTTTCTTTTTTGTCAGTGATGAAACCTGTCTTGCCATCTTGTCACATGGCAGCGGGATGATCACAAACCCCAAATTTTCCCCATGGATGCTCCTTCCCAGGTGGCAGGGTTAGTCCAAGGTATTCAAAATGCAATTTCTCAGCCTGCAAACTTTAGCCTGGATTTCATGGTTGTGTAGGAGATGTGGAGCTCTGAAGAGCTGCCCCTGTGCAGTACTCAGCCCTGTCCTGCTGCTCGTGGTGCTGTGGGGAGGAGGTGGCAAAGCCTCCAGCCCACCCATGGTGGGTTACACGAAGGCAGCATTTAACCAGAGCCTGCCCCTGCACTTGTTTTCAGGATGAATGTATGCACCCTCCTCCCCTGCTAGGGCAGATTTAGTGGAATCAAGTGGGAAGATGGTATAGATTTCATTTGCTTGAGGTTTTGAGTTGTTTACCCCACCTGATCAGCACTGATGCACCACTTGCTGCCCTCCTAAAAATCCCAGTTCCAAGATATTTTTAGTCTGGNGAACAAATAAGAGCTTCTGTTTATAGAGGCAAAAACACATAAAAAAATAAATCCGGAAGGATGGGCCCATGGCCCTTTTCCAATGAGAAGAGCAAGTCAAAACAATGAACACCATTTGTTTTTGCTTTTCCCTGGCAAGCTTCCTTCAGCTGACTATTGCATGATCTGTTCAGGGTGAAGAGACAAGGAAAAAAGAAATTAAAAAAAAAAAAAGAAGGAAAAAAACCCCAGGCAGTAGCAATTGCTCCAGCTTCTCTCTCCTGTGGTGGCTGTAGACCCCTGTCTGTGTGGGTTTAAAGCTGCAGCTGTCAGCAGGGTAACCCAAACCCCAGCTCCAGAAGAAAACAGGGCTGGGGGAATAGTTTGGGAGGAAAAAATATTAAAAAAAGCAAAAAACAAAGGAAAATGCATGTTGTGAAACAGCAACACTGGTCTTTATCCAGCTCCCTTTCCAGCCAAAAGCTCAGGGCTCCCCTGCTTTTCCAGCTGGGCTCCACTGGACCCCACAGCAACAGTCCTCTGGTAAAAAGTCAGAAGTCTGGATGAGCTTGAGCTGCTGTGTGCTCCCAGCTGCTCTCGTGTAGCCACCTGGGCTGGTCACCTACTTGCACACCGTAAAGAATGGGTGTTTATATTAGTTTCCTCGTGCTAAACTCCCTTTTCCTTGGGCTCCCACCAGTTTCCAATCTGTGTAACACCACTGGCTCAAAGCGGGAGCTCCCTGAGGCACTCCCTGCCCCGGGTCAACACCGGTATATTAAATCAACACAACTTCTGTGGCAGTCCCTACAGCTCCAGTTCAATGTTTTATAGACATGCTTTGACTGATAAGTATCTATTAATAAATTCATCAGGCAGCACCACTGCCGCTGGCAGGAGGAGCAAGCCCCAGTTTTGGTGGGGGGCTCAGCAAAGAAACAATCAACTCTACTCACAGCATCATATATGCACAACTGTTTTATTTTGGGGTTTATATAAAAAAAATCCTAAAGACTGCAGAGCTTTTTAATCCTAATTTCTTACACATATGTTTCCAAGACCCTGTTTTCAAGCTAATTCCCCCCTAACAACTTGTGATGGAGTGGGTTCCCCTGATTTTTGACCTAGTCACCTTTTCTAACGGGATATGTCTAAAGCTGCAATATGGCACTTGGTTCACTTAGTTGGCAGGTTTAATACATCTGGAAAGCTGGGGTATGGAGATGCACACGGCTCAGAGTCCATCAGCACAGGCAGGCACCCTGCCCTCATGTCTGTGCCTCCAGAATGAACCAGACCTTTCTCCTTACTGTGCAAATAACAGGCTTTGGTCATCGACCAGTCCCGTCGTAAGGGATTCTCGTCCCTGAAGAGAATCCCATCTTCAAGTGGGGAAGCAGCCCAGCCATTCAAGCAATTGTCCATGGCAGTGCCAGGCACTGAGACCCCTTCAGTCCACTGTACCGTTGTATGACTTGTTGAGCTTGTTGAACGTGAACTCTACGTTATGCGTGGAAATGGGCTTTCGGTAGAGAGGATTGGATGCCTTTGGAGAAAGGAGCAGACAAAAAGAACAAAGATGAGAGACAAAGTCTGTGCCATGGTAAAAACATACCCATCTGTTTGATGAGAGCACTGCATTTGACTTTGAGTGAAATGAACATTCAGATCCAAAAGCAGTGCTGTTTATCCAGAGTTGGTCCATCAGACCCACATTCCAGCCTGCCTGGAGGCTGAGGCACTGCCCTCCAATGCTGAGCACCCCCACCCAAAGCCTCCCAGAAGGGCTCCCTCACAGACCTGACCAACGTGGCTGTCACCACAGTCTCCCATCCCTCCTTCAGAGCCTCCAGCTCTGCTTGGAAATAGATTACGAAAGGCTGGGTATAGTTTTGCAAAGCATTTATAACTTGCCTAGGAGAAGGCAGTGCAAGATGCTGGACCCTGAAGGCACCGCAGGGCACGGACAGCCACATCCCTCGTGCCTGCCACCCTCCTCCATCACTGCAGAGCTGCTTGCTGCCATCCCACCAGCCCCCCCACAGCAGCACCCCCACCCTGGGCTCACCATCTCGTATCTGGCGCGGGAGCGCTCGCTCTGGAATCGGTCGAACTCCCGCCTGTCGTGAATGGTGACGAGCAGCTTCCAGAGCGCCAGCAGGATGATGCCAATCAGCACCACGCTGCCAATCACTGCCAGCACGATGGTCACAGCGCTGGGGGCTGAGCTGCAGGCTGGCAATGAGGGAGGAAAGCTAATTAGCTCTGGTGTGAATGTGCCCTGGATCAGGATACCGGCATGTAATCACTTGGACTGCAGCCACCGAGCAAGTGACCTCAGGCAGCGCTAGCAGCAGTGGCTAAAATAAAAAAAGCAACAGTCCCCCCTGAAATCAAACTGTTTGTTTGTTTTTTTTAAGTTAAATAAATTCCTGGCTAGAGGCAGGTCAAAGGGACACCTCTCACAGATGTCACCAGAGCTGGGATGTCACGTAGTAGGGCTGCAGTGCCACTGTCCAACAGTGACGTAGGGTTTTAATGCCAGGTGACCCATGTGGGACACAGAGCGTTAAGGTGCCTCTGGCAAAAGCCAGCTCAGCTTCTCCCACACAGAGACAGGTGATCACAAAGGACTTTGGATAAGGACATTAACTGTCAGCTAATCAACTGGTCTTTCAATTAAGTGCAAGCTGCAGCACAAATGCAATAGAACATGAGGAGTCTCGGTCTTTTCCATACTGGCCCGTGCCTCAGAGGACCAGAGCAGATCACAAGAAGCTACTGCCAGATGCTCGCCAGCTTGTCCTGCAACACCACAAGGGGTCTTCTTTGAGCATCTCCATTGCATGGGATTAATAATGCTGGGAAGCACAGCTGTCTGCACAGCCTGGGGAGAGGAGTAGAGACACCCAGCCCTTATACTGGCCCAGATCAGAGCTCTTTGGCAATGTGGAAATCCTTAGGTGGTGCAGGGCTTTCCCAACACCCTGACTTAACCAGCAGCCGCAACAGGTGACCCCTTCTGATGTTTTTGCTCACAGGAGCTTTATCTCCAAATCAAGCATGCTTTTTGCTACTTAAATAGGCTCCATTTAATTCAGCCTCCTAAAGCTCTTCAGCCACTTGCTGGCAATGGTGGCTCAGGTGCAAGGTTTACTCTCACAGTTTTTTTTTATTAAGTTGGGAGCATTTGGAGCTGGGTTTCATCGCTGTAAAACACTTCCATTTAAATCACCCCAGTTTATCTGCTCACACACGCAGCCAGCCTTTCTGTAACCCACCACACTCCCCAGCAGCCCATCACCTCTCCTGGGTGGCCAGTGCTATAAAAAAAGAACCCCAAGGGAGGGCCAACCTGGCTCCTTGAGGACGGTGAGGTTGGATTTCCCACTAGGAAGCTCCGAGTAGGTGAACTTCATGACGCAGTTGTTCACTGGGTAGGCGCAGAGGATCGCGTTGGGGTCCTCCGTTTCTGGAACCAGATGCAAGAATCACATGACTTTGTGTAAATTCTTACACATTAAAAAAAATCCTCAAGACTGCAGAACTTTTGTACACTAATTTTTCAAAAAAACACTTCCAACACCCTCTATTTTTTAACATAATTCCCCCCCAACAACTTGCAATGGTATGGGTTCCCTCATTCTGAACTAGTCACCCTGTGTAATAGGCTATGTCTAAAGAGGCAGTACAGCACTTGGTTGACTTAGTTAGCAGGTTTAGTATCAGGAATTAGCACAGCTCTCCCCTGCAAGATAAGCAGAGCTTTCCAGGGATGCCTGGGAGCAGAGGAATGGGGAGTAAGCCTGGAAAGCAGCACAGTTTGATCACAACTCATACAAATTGTAACAGAGCAGTGTCCAGATTTAGTGCTTGAGAAAATGTGGCACTTGGCAAACATCACACAGCAAACAGACTCAACCTCACGCACACACACACATTCTTCCTTCATGCAGGTCTGCTTTGGCAGTAAATGCCATTTTCTTCCTAATTTGCTACATTTCTTGAAGAGTGGAAGGTGAAGGGAAAACAAGGGGCTCGGACTCAGACAGAGCCAGCAGCAGCAACCCATGGCCAGCTCGTGCTCCAGCTGCACCGAATGGCTCCAGCTCCGGAAACGGCCGAGAAGTTTGTTTTTAAAGAGTGAGATAGAAAAGGAAAATGGGAGGGGGAGGAGGGAAGGAGGGAGGGGGAAGGGAGGAGTTGGTTGGAAGGATGATGTGTAGATGTGGGAGTTGCAAGAAATGAGAGAATTTCATTCCCAGGGCCATGCACTGTGTGTTTGTGTCTGACACACCATAGCACCAGACAGCCTGGTCACTGTAAGGTGCTGCCTGAGGAAGGCTGCTTCACAGAAGCAATTTAAGATTGAGCAAAGCCATCACCCAAAGTTTTCAGATCTAGCTTGAGGGGTGATTTCAGCAGAGCCACTGCCCTGCACAGCCACAGCTCACTGGATGTCCCTATTGCAGGGACACTGGAGGGAAGCATTGGGGAAGCATCTCTGTCTGTGACAGGAGCACAGCTCTACAAGCCTGCAAGGGCTGAGAGTTTCATGGGAGAGGAATTTGGGGACCCAGTGCTGTTGGCTGGCAAAAACATGCATAACCTTGTCTTAGGCACCTGGAAATAGCTTTCCACAGCTCTCATATCCATGCCTGTCATGCTGAAAAATGATCACATTAATGGCCACTGCTATGGCAGCCCCTTAGCTCTCTCCTGTCTGTTTGTTTTTCCTTTCAATGCCTTTGACCTGCATCCAGTTAAAAGATTAATAGCCCCCATTTCAACAGCTGAGCTCAGATGCAGCTGCCCCTCTGTTGAGTCCTGATGCGTTCCTGGTGTGGACAAACCTCAGCTGTTCCTACCCTGGGACTGGAAAAGCTGCTCTGTCTATACAGTGGAAGCAAGCATGGGCTGGAAAAGTGCTGATGGTTACAAAGAAAAGTATTAGTTAGATTAATATATACTTCCATGTTTCTTGACTAATGTCCTTAGGGTTGAGCAGCAGATCTTAGTTCATGTAGGTCTAGCTGCTCTCACTCCCATGCTTGCTCCATTATTTCAGTGAAAAGATAGAGATTAAAGTCTCAATAGTAATAATTTCTGTTGATCTTTACTAGGTTTCAGAGATCACATGTCAACAGAGAGAGGTGTGAGAACTCCACTGAGTTTTCAGGTCTACTGATGTGTGCTGCTGCCAGGTTCAGCTTGGAGTAGGACTTGTCTGCTCCTCTTGCATTGGAAGTTCCCCCTGGAACTATTGGGAATGCAAAGGTAATACTGCAGAACCAAAGGAGATCCGGCAGAGTCCAAAGTAACTCATACAAGCCTCCCATGAGGCAGAATTCTGGCTCGTGAGTCCAATGACAGAGACCTTTCCTCCACAAAGCTTTGAAACCCTGACTGCATCATATCCAGAGTCAAAAGGCAGCTGGGATGTTCAAGGCTGTGTTCACTGCAATTTGATGCTTAAGAAGGTCCCATCCTCCTCTGCCAGGACAATACAGTCCTATGTACTCTGTGACAAACATCAGCATTCTGCCTTTCAGCAGGGACTTGTAATACATGCTAAATTGTACAAAAGCACTTGAAAACCAGGATTTGGCCATGTTTGCCTGTGAAGAAGTCCACAGTCCACAAGAACTTTCTTTAGGAATATTTTGCTTTACCTCTTTGTCTAGCAGCACAGATCTCCAAGCCACAAAGTGCCTTGAACTCCCAAGATCTCAGCACTATGTGCAATCTGACTGCAAGAGTTCAACAGAAGCATAAGCATAATTCCCAAAAATGTCTTAAAGCAGAAATCTGTTTGCTTTTTCTCTGAAAGCCATGCAGGGAGCTGACAAACTACAGCCCATCCTCACCTTCCAGGGAGCAGGCAGAACAAAAGCCGGCTTTGGCACAGTACATTAACCAGGAGAGTTACATGGTACATTAACCATAATACATTAACCAGGAGGGATGAGCTTTGGTTCCCAATATTTGCTGGCCAGACAGGCATTAGAAAGGAGCTTTGCATGTTTTGAACTTCTAAACCTCTCACAGTGTGCTGGTGCAGGTGCAGTCCCTGCTAAACTGCAGGGTGAATGGAGAGAATGAGAGCAAGTGTCCCAAAGGGAAGGGTAGGAAACTCCACTGGTCATAATTTAAAAGTTGGACTCTGGATGTGAGAGGAGTCAATGGGAAAAACATCACCTGTAGACAGCTTAGGAGGAAGTGAGTGAAAGGCTGAGCAAGGTGTGGGACTCCCACCTCTATAAACTAAGGAAGAGGAGGAAATGCCAGATGCAGACAGTAACTTATCCCTGCTTGATCTACATCTCTCCCTCCAAGAGATATTGCTAAGGCCAAGGTCAGGATTGTGATTAAATCTGTCACAAGTCTGGATCCCCTCTACTACACTAAATAGCACCCAGGGACTCCCTGGAGGTATGGAACAAGACATGGATCATATCTTGAGAAGAGCAGAGAGGAAGTCTTCTGCTGAGTGATGCACATGTGGGGCGACCTCCAGAGGAGACACAAAGGGCAGGAGATTGCCAGGGGGAATTGTAGCATTCAGTTACACCAAAGCAGAACTCATTTTCAAAACAGCTTTGCTTTCTCTTACAAGCTCACTTCTTCCAAGATGAAACCTCAGAAGATTAGAAAATGCCTTTTTTTGGGTTTGTCCAAAAACAAAATGCCTTTTTTGGGGTTTGTCCTTTTGCACTCTCTCACGACTCATCTGTCATCTGTCTCATGTGACCTCATCCCACTCTCTTTGCTCCCTGCACTGGCAGTGGTGGTTATGGATGCTATTTAAAATCAAAAAGTTCTTTACTTCAGTATGGGTTATAGCCTGGAGAGAGCATCACATATACCACACCTACACATACTATCTACATATACATACATTTCTAAATACCTAGTGTTCCCTGAAGCTTTCTTTACAGATATATCCTAGTCTGGTTAAGGAGAGTTCAATGCCACAGTCACCAGCTCCCAGCACCTGCAGTCCTGCTGCTGCCAACTTACCAAGAACATCCACAGTGGTGATGATCTCATCCTTGCAGTGCTTTTGGCAGGTTTGGTTATCAGCCAGTCTTCCTGAGTTAAACAGCTTGCATTCAATACAATCCCTGCAGGAACACACATAGAGGGGAAGATGAAGCACACATCAGAAACTGCATGAATGTAGGGATTCAGCCCTTGGAAAGAGACTCCCTGGGTGCTGGTCTGGAGGCTGCACATCTGCACAAGGAGGGAGCAGATTCAGGGCCAAGCATCTCTATTGCAAGGATGGATTTATTCTAGGCTTCAATTAAGGTGCAAAGCAGCTGGTAGGTTTGGGATCCGTTTGCCCTTTGGATGTCAGGAGCTGCACGTCAGCTACTCCCAAATCCATCCTGCCTGAGATCATGGCAGGCAGTCCTGCTGCTCTGTGCTAGTCTGAGGCCAATACCTGGGGCACCTCCATTGCTATGAGGGCAGGGGCAGTGATTCTGATTCCAGTCCTCCCCTCCTTTGCAGCTCTCTGCACCCAGACATCTGCAGCTCAGAGTGCAGCAAAACTGGGGTTGCCAGCCTTTCCTGCAGAGACAGCACCAGAAATGAACAGGGACATGGATCTCCATGCACTAGGACAACACTAGGGCACTAGCACTCCATGCACTAGCACTAAGGCAACAAGGCTTGTTGCTGCTCTACCTAGGATACTGTCAGTTTGCTTAGCACGGGCTCCCAGCAGCAGTAGGCTTGCCAGGGGGCGATCACACATTCGACAAAGCAGGAGTAACTCCTGAGCTGAAAAGCCTCCCAGGAAGCCAAGAGCTGACCTTCCCAGCAACGAGAAATCCCTCCTGCACTGCCCGTGAATACCTTTTGGTGCTACAGACCCCCGGGCAGGTGGGACACTTCTCACAGGTCTCCCCGAAAGCGCCCGGCTCGGTGCACTGACACTTCCCGCAGACGCAGGCACCCCGGCCGCTGCACATCTGCCCATCGCTGGAAACACAGCCGTCCATCTCCGTGGAGCAGTTGCAGTTGTCCCCGATGTACCCGGCGTGGCACTTGCACTCCCCGCAGTGGCACTCCCCGTGACCTGAAGTGAGAGCAGGGCAGAGCTGTCAGCAGAATTCGGGGTGACCCATACGTGCTGTGGTCAGGAGGGACCGGCAGCACAGCAAGAAGAGCTGCCAGAGAGGCCTCGCTTGGCAGGGCAACAAAAAGATGCTGATGGGAAAAATCCAAATATCCAGTCAATACCTACATTTAGCAGCAAAAAATATGTACTCGCTGCTCTTCCAGCTTCCCTCTACAGTTGTTCAAGACAAGTGGGCACCTCCCCCTTCCTACTTTTTTATGAAACAATCTCTTCTTTCTTTGTCTACATCAAGAGATATTAAGATGGAAATGGAGTAGTGCTTCCTCACTGATTTGAGCCCAGAGTTTAGCAGCAAAAAGCCTAGTAGGTCACCCATCTCATAAAGTATTTCCTTCCCTTTCTTCTTAACAGTTTTACTTAAGAAGTTGTCCTAGAACCTTGAAAAAAAATTTATCAACAAGCACTGTTTCCTGTGTCCAAACAAGACCTCTGTGTCCCAGCCAGAGCCACAAAGGTTGCTGGGACCAGCTGAGTCTCCCTCAGGGAGTAGCTCAGGGCAGCTCATAGCAGAGATGGATGAAGAAACCAATCCAGTAGGAGCTCTCCTCCACTGAAGCATCCCCTTGGAGCTACAGCGTTTAGTAAAGGGCTGAGAAAGTCAGCAGGCTCCAAGGCTGTCAGTTACAGTAAGTGGAGCAGCTGGCTTCAGAGAGGCATCCATCTGCTGGAGACTGCTCAAATGCCGTGGCCAGTCCCTAGGAGAAGGGGTGCCTCTGCAGGCACAGTTTATAGAGCTGAAGGGTTTGTATACAAGGCTCATAAGCAGCCTAATTACAGCTCAGCTTTTCCACTGGGAAGAGCCTCAAGCACCCCAGATAAATTATATACATGTCCTTTCATCGACACAAACCCGTTGATCTCCCTGCCTCTCCCGCTGTGCCAAGATTACCAGAGGCTATGAATTGTCAAGCTATATCCCTTGCCAAAAGTCATGGGAGCACCTTCTGTTTTACCAGGCATCTCATATATCTCAGCACATCACAAGTTGTCCTTCTACAGCCTCTTCTGCACTCCCAACGTTTGCTTTGGATCCAGCCTGCATATGCAAACATTACTGGACAAAGGAGATTATGTTTACAAGATCTCTAGAAGTGACCTCCTTCTGTGCCTACATCTGATGGGGATTAAATCCCTTGCTCTGCTCACCTTCACAATGACAGCCTTGCCCTTTCCCCAGACAGACAGCTCTGGGTTTGAGCCCATGGGCTCAGCTACGTCCACAGCTGCCTCTGTTTGGGGGCAGCTGAAGAGGGGACTCCCTGGACTACCACTTCACAAGCAAACCAAATGGGGTCTCTGGCTTTTATTCACAATTAATTCAGGTGATTGAGCTCTCATGCAGCAGGTTTGGTGCCCCCATGGCAATGCATGTGTCCAAATTAGCTATCAACTATGGTTTTCTTAACTGGCACTATTTCAAGGAATCCAAAGCACCTGGCAATTAGTAAATATGCTCAGGCTTAAATTTGAACTGTGAGGGCCAAGAGAAGCAAGCTGATGGTATTAATATCATCCCCCAGTTCTCCTAGGACATCACAGAATGCAGCACAAGATGTGACTCTAGAGGAAATCTGTCTCTGGACCATAAAATGTCTGTTTTTAAAAGCATCAGAGCTAGGTCATAGGAGGCTAGAAAGACTGCACATCCTGCAGGCTGGAAGTGGGGCCTGAAATTACTGTTCTGGGGAAGGGAAATGGCCATTTGCAAATAATGCATCCTATGAAACCACTGTGATTGGAAAACTTAAGAAACATCATCTTAAAGGCTGTGGTTTTGTTTATTGACAGGATGAAGAAAAAGCCATCCTGTGTGAGGGTGACTAAGTGTGGGGTGGGAGCTTGAAATGTCAAAACACATTGACGTGTTTCCTGCCTTGGCCACACTGGCTTAGTGTGTAAGGAGTCACTGGCTGAAGCTCATCATGGTCAATGTGCCAAAAGCAGTAATTTCCATCTCGACCTTCAATGGCAAAGATGTCAGGATCTCCACTGCTTCCATCAGCCTGAAAAAGTGGCCACTCCTGCAAGCACCATGAGCTGCACTTCTGGTGCCATCCATCTCCCACACAGCCTGAAGACTGGAGAAACTCAGTGAATGACAGACATTTGTTCTTCATATGGGCACAGTAAGAGTTGTCCCACTTCTCAAAATCCACCTGGAGCACCAGAGGTGGGAACACACTCCATCCTCTCACACGGGACACAAACTGAGAGGAGTCCTGAGGCAATGTGGCAGCGAGGCTTTTGGTGACAGTGACCCAGAGCTGTGGTTTGCAGAGTGTTACCCAGAACTCACATCTTGCAGCATCCCAGTCCCAGCTCTCCCATGGTCACACAGTGCTGATGTGGCTAAGCAGTCTCTGTGCCATCATGCCTCAGGAAACCTTCCACACTGTGCCCATGATGAACCCAGTTTCACTTCCCAGTTTCATTTCCATGGAAATGTGTCCTCAAGGAGGGTGTGCTTCCAGACATTTCTGCACCAGCAGCAGTCTCGTGGTGCAGGACATCACCCTGGACTTTAACCCCCTTCAACCCTCTGAGTTTGCACGTCCTCTATTAAAGCTGGTCTGTGAAGCCAAAATACATTAATTATGTTCTCCAAACATAATAAGATATGTTTTCTTCTGTTCCCTCTTTGAAATGAGACAAGCTTAGAAGTTTAAAAGATCCAGATCTAACTAGGAAATTAAATGCTCCCTCTGAATTTGATAACATACTTTCCAGCCAGCTCCTGACCTTCAGGGGGGCTAACAGAAAACACATGTCAGGAGGCTGCAGAAACCTGCTGGGAGGGTGTGCAGAGGAAAGCAAGGTTTTTGTGGGGGGAGACAGTCCCAGACAGAGCTTGACTAGTCTGGGATCCATCTGGGCAGGAGCCACGGGGTGCACTGCTCCCAAGGATGCCACCAGAGAGTGCTGAGACTCACAGCTCAGCTGGTGCTTCCCCACCCCAGAACACAGACCCACCCCACTGCTGTGCCCCAGCTGGGCTGCACATCTCCCTGTCACTCAGGCAGCTTGTGCCAGGACATCCAACCATCCTCATTTCACCCCAGCTGCCTCTGCCTCTCCCCCAGCTGCTCCCCCAGGATGGCAGCCCCAGGTCAAATCCTCCCTGCCCTCAGCCTGGCACTGCACAAACCCGGCTTGGCACCCCCACACCAGCGCTGTTTTTGTCATTCCCAAATCAGGATAGCAGCTTCTGGCAAAAGCTTCCAGCCTCTGACCCTGATTCCATCCCAGCTGCCTGACAGCCCCTCTGCCCTCTTGGATAGCTGTGGCCTTTTAGGAACTGCACCGAGAGGTCTGAAACTCAGGGCACTAACAGCTCTGTCACTAGGGCTTTTCATAGAAGGTGGTTTTCCTAAAGCCTCCTACTTCTGGGGACAACAAAGTCATGTAGAAAATACCAACTTTCTTTTGAAATAAAAAACATGATCCTGCCTTTTATGGAGGGGTAGAAAAGGTTTGAAAACAAGCCTCCTCCAACACTCCTTTCTTCCCATCTTCTAGAACTTTATACTGATGTGCCTAACATATAAGAAAAACAAGTCATGATTTTTAAGTCAGTTTAGTGGTTTCTGAGCACTCAGGAGGAGAAAGATCATACTGTATTTTGTTCCCATTAAATCAAGCCACTTATTTTTGTGCCCCTGTGCTCACATCCAGACTGGGTCAGGATCTCCAAAAGGCTGTGCTTTTGTCATTTTTGGTTATTTGAACAACTAGTCTGAAATAGGAAAAAAAAAACCCACAGGAAAAACAACAAAGAGAAGTAAGTTATGGCAAGCAGTTTCCAGATTTTCCAGTGTCACTCCTTTAACAAGCCCTGGCTGCTGTGCCCATCACCAGAGAGCCCCAGTGCAGAAGGGGTCCACAACCATGGATCAAAACCATCTGCTTATGAGAGAAGTCAAACCCTGCTGACACAGGGCACTGCTTGAGCACCAGTTTTGTACCAGACCAGCCAACCTCTCAGCAAACCTGCTCAATGTTTGGGGCAGAGGCTCTGCAAACAGCACATTTTGAGTGGGAGGAAAAAGGGCAGCAGAAAAGGCTTGGAACACCTAGAAAACATAGGGCTTTTCATTTGGGAAAGGGCTAGGGTAAGACACAGCATCTGTTTAGGTAAATAAATCATGAGCTTCCCCAGTAATTTCTTTCCATGGCTCAAAGCAGCCAGTGCTGCACATGAAGAGGCCAGGCCAGGCCAGGGCAGGCAGCCTGCCCACAGCACAGCTCAGGCCCAGGGCACTGCCAGATGGATGCTCAGCACCCCCAGGGACCTGGGGAGTGCTCCAGAAATTTTAAACAGCAGGGATGGCTTCAGGATCCACCCCCTGGGTCATGCCAGCCAGCAAGGAAAACAAGGGTGGCAGGTTGGCAGCAGCATCCCCAGCCCTGGAGCCCACTGAGCATAACAACCTCCTTGTGCTAAGGAGGCTACTACATCAACAGAGACAGGCAAATGTCAAGGGTACAAGGCTCCTGTGTAACCTGAAATTCATCCAACTGCCTCCATTCACACCAGGAGACAGCTTGCCCACACTCATCTATCCACAATGCAACACTGAAGCAGCAAAACAAACACTAAGAGGTTAGCAAGAAGTAAATACTGCTTTTCTGAATGTTGTTTACACCAGACACCATGGAACTATACATCTTCCCATTGCAATGGATATTTATATCCTGAAGCACATGGGTTTAATCAAGATTTCGGTCCCAGCACTGGGCTCACCAATCATCAAAACTAGCACTGGAGATGCAGATCAATGAAACCAAAGGTGAAGGAATAAATGCAGGCTTGAGCTGCTAATTCAACCATGGGTACCACAAGATCCATCACCAGCTGGACACTACTGCCAGCATCCCCCACAGTGCAGCACTGCCATTTACAAAAACCCCCCTCAGCACTCCAGCTTCTCACTCACTTGGGAATTTCTGGGTTCATTGAGAACTGGGCAAGGAAGACATGGGTTTGGAAACTGCTGTTTCATGAAGGCAGCTGAAAGCTATCCGGGGCAGGCGGATTTCCTGTGGCAGCCCTGGCCAGCCTTTCCTCATTTTCCTTCTCTTTGCTAAAGAAGTGGAGCTGAAACGCAACCACGAGATACATCTGATGATCCATCAGAAAGCCAAAATGGGCAGTGAGAAGTCATTTCCTGAAAGAGATCTAAAGTTGCACTTCTTAAAATAAAGCCTTCCTATTTTTTTCTCCAAGTAAGCTCAGCACTCCACAAATCCTTGACTTTTACTACATTAGCTCCTCAGCCAAGCCTGCCACATGTGGCCTTTTGGATGGAGACCCAGAGATGGGAATTGGAGCTTTCAGGTCCTGCTGCCAACTCTGTTAGTGATGCAGGGAGAGCCATGGGGCAAGGGCTGGTGCCAGATCCTCCCAGAGGCACAGAGCTCCATCCCAAGTGGGGGCAGTTGGGATGGATGTGCTGGTTTCCTTTGAGCTGTGGGCCCAAATACCATCCCACCACTCTGGGCACGTGCTCATCCTTGGCTTTGTCACCCCCTAAGTACCTGACATGGAAGGCACTGCAGGAATTGCCAACAATTCATAATATTCCTTAAGCCAGATCAGAAGGGGGTGGTGTGTGTGAATCCTCTGGGATTTTTCCCCTACTGTTTCTCTCTCCAAACCTCTAACTAAAAAGAGCCACTTCCTATCAACCTGCTCACATGCAGCTGTTTTTTGGTCTCCCATGGTACACAGCAACACTTCTCTCACAGCAGTGCTCCTGTCTCCAGCCCCTCACAGAATTGCTCATAGACAAAACCCCTGGAATGCAGATCTCTCAGTTTGTTTCCTTTCTCCCCAAAAAAGTCTGACAAATAAGACTGCTTGGAAAAAAAAAAACATTTTCCATTTGACTCTCCCAATCCTGCCCAGATACCACCAAAACCCAGGGGTCCAGAGCCAGGAGCTTCTCCCCCACTTACACATTCCTGGCCTGTCCCTGCTCAGATCTGCCTATACAACTCTGCACTGAGCTTTAGTCACCTTGAAGGCTCTGGAAGCTTTGGAAACACAAGGGGACATGTGGCAACTGTGTAGTTACTGAAAGGCATTAGAAAGGGCTTCAGAAAAGCTAGAGAGCTGCAACCTTTCCACCAACATACCATGCCTTCAGGAAGAATAAGCTTCATCCTCCCACTCTGATGCCCAAGCTGACTCTTACTAGCTCCTACCAAAAAACTCCAGATATGTTCTTAAAATAAAACTTGGCTCCAAAAACAAAGCTGAGTGATTCGAGATCCCTAAACTCCAGGGCCGAACTCTATGGTTCAGGTCCATCCTTCAAATAAAAAGCAGTTCAACTCCCATCCTGCTGAAGCACAAGTGGGTTGAATGTCCTTTGTGCTGGACTTTGTTCAGAGGAGCAGGTTCTGGAGTAGACAGAGATTTTTCTCTGAAAATGCAGTGCCATGTGAGCCTTGCTCAGTGCTGTGTTTGGATGCAAACACATCATTTGGTGCAAGTTCACCAAAGGTCCATGGTTTTGTAACAGATTTCTCCCTTAACAAAGTACCTGAAAAAACTCAAAATATCACTGAAAGCCAGACAAAGAAGAAAAAAAAAAAAAAAAAA
>WEIU01023084.1:608020-650126 GCA_013389925.1 Aegithalos caudatus
AAAAAAGAAAAAAAAAAAAAGAAAAATGAACACAGAGACTGTGCTGCACTTCTATTTCAGGTCAATTACTTAAGCTCAATTTTTTAAATGAAACTGGGCAAAATTCACAGGTTGTCGGTGCATGTCAACAAGAAATGCAGAGATCCAGAATTCCACTCATCTGCTGGCCTGAGACATTCATCTGCCTTTCAGTCCCAAATACAAGTCATTTCCAAATGTGCATTTCTGCCAATGACTATCACCAGAGAGACCAAATTCAGACACCAAACTCACCAAGATGCTGGTCAGTAGAGCATTTAAAGCCAGTTTGTTCTAAGACCACCTAAGCTTTATTTTCTGAGTTAATCTTTGCAGGGCATTTTTTGGAGCTTTCTATGGGGGTTTTGGCCCTGGAGGAGGAAGCTGCACAGGACAGGGGGTTTGGGTACGTGCATGAATCTCCAGATGACACCTCCAGTTGCAACCCACATGTTGTGCCACTTTAAGAGCAGAGCCCCAAGGATGGAGCTCTGGCTCCTATAAAGATGTCAAAGACGTCACTCCTGTATTCTCTAATTCTGCCCGGGCATTTAATGCCTCATTAGCATGCATTAACACTTGCTAGAGGCCTGCTCAGGGACAAGGAGAAACTGCAGTGAAAAGAGGCAGGAACAGCAGCTCTCTGTACCCACTGGCCCTCAAGGAGCTGCTGCCAGATTTGGGGAGAGCTGCAAGGCTTGGACAGCAATAAGAGCCTGGGCAGGGAGAAAGGAGGGGTAACAAAGGGCAGCTTTGCCCTTTTGTGTCAGGAATAGAGACTCTGGGAGAGCAGCACTCGATGCACTGGGGGGAGAATGTCCAACCTAGTTGCTGTTTCAGGGAAAAGCCAGCACAAAACCCCTGGTGTGAGCAAGGTGGGGCAGGCAGGGTATGCCTACTGCCAGGAACACCAAGGAACAAAAGGAATAAGCACAGCACTGAGCACAAACACAAATGGAATCATCATTTGTGTGCAAAGATCATCAAATATCTCAAGTTGGAAGGGACCCATAAGGACCACAGAGTCCAACTCCACAATAATCAATAATATTTAACTAGCAACAATATAATGCTAATGCCTCGTGGTGTAATAACAAATACTGCATTTAACTGCTGTGAAAGAAATCCAGGGAAGGCACATATCCATGGAGCACAGAGCATTCTAGCTAAGAACCATCCACCTGCGCTGACCTGCAGCCACCTCTGACCTGAAGCACAGCACGGAGGTTGTTAGCAGTGCAATTAGAGGGGGGACCAGGCATTTTTACATTGCAGCTACAAGCACTGGCCATGCTTTCACAGGTCACAGCCAGCAGACAAGGGTCACCCCATGCTGTTTGTCCCAGCCCAGAGGCCATTTGAACTCTGGGATCTTCAGCCTTTTGAAGGGGCACAGAGCAGGATGGGGAGGCACAGGCTCCTGGAGGACAGTGGCACATGACTCAATATTAAACTGAAAAGAGAAGAGAAACCATCTTAAAGGGGAAAAAATAAATTTGGAGAGGAAGAAGAAGAAGAAGGAGGAGAAGAAGAAGAAGAAGAGAGAGATTGGGGAAGGATGGAAATGATGCCCTGGGAGGAAGTGGTTTCAGGAGCCGCGCAAGGACTGGAGATGTGAGTAAACACATGCACTGAGTCAGCCCCATGCTCCTCCAAAAGGATCCACTGAGGATCTGTGTGCCAGACTTCATGAAGATGAAATTTGGAATGCAAGCACCTCCCATGTGGTTCTCAGCCGCCCTCCGCATGGGGACTCAGAGCCACAGCTCCTGGAGATAAGCACACCCAGAACACCACAGGACACCCTGCTGAATTTGGTCCTGGCTAATGCTCAGGAGCCCTTTGCCTCCAAGGAAAAATCAAACACTTTTACAGAGGAATGCTACTGCCAGCCAGCCACTCACACAGCTTTAGGGAGGAATCTCTCTCCAGCCTTTCAAATCATCTGGGAGCTCAGGGCTGGGTGTGCCACCCTGACACAGCAAGCACATGATGCAAGCACAGAGCACCACAGGCTGCCCACAGCAGGTGTGTCCCAGACATGTCCCTGTGGTTTCTGCTCCTCTTCACGCTGTGTGAAGAGCAGACTTACTCAATGACACTCCACACTAAAGGCTGAGAGGTTTCAAGTGCTGCTCTCAGAGCTCACTGCTGTCTGGCAAAGCACAGCCAGACCCAAGGCACCACAGGAAGACGCCTGGGATGACCCCAGGACTCAGACACCAGCTCTTGTTGCCAGAAAAAGGCCTAAAAGCCAACATCCCACATGTGTCAGCAGCAGCAGGCGCCTCCACAGTTCCTTCCTCACCTGTGGAAATGTTTTATAAATCACTGCTTGAGCAATCACATTCTGCTGCTCCAAAACGTTGCAGCAGCACGGCAGCCCCACGCTCTACAGGAGGGCAAGCAGAAATGCCAACAGTTCAACAGCTGGCCTCAGAACAGATCTGGTTTATAGAAACACACATTAACATAGAAAAAAGAAAAAAAGGGAGTTTTTCTTGATTTGGGACTTAAGACATGGTGCAGCCAAATGACAGTGGACACAAAGCCAAACAGCACCTGCAGGGAGCTTGTAAGCAGGGCAAGAGTGGCATCACTCTGAGCAGGATGAAGGTGGATTCAGCTGACTGCTCTTCCCCACCAGAGCCCTCAGCCCTGCTTGCTTTTTAGGCTGACCCACTGGATGGGAATAAATGGAGCTGACCTAAGCATTCCATTTCTTTACAGCAATCCACATGAGAGTCAGTAAAACGGCTTTGCAGTTTAATCCCAGAAAAGGAAGAGGACAGCAGAGGTGCCCCATTTAATTTGTTTCTTTTTAAATGTTTGTAGTCTATTCTTAGTGGAGCCAAACTCCAGGTGGAGGAGGGATGTAAGCTGAAGAGGGGATGCCCCCCCAGTAGTGACACCTGGTCAAGATGCTCTGGCCTCAGTTCCTCACAGCTGTGGGACATGGCAAGTCAGAGGTTGATTTTTCCTTCTTATTCAGTGGGATTATTTTATTTTATCCATTTATTCTCTGGCACGCAGACATCTCAGAACAGGACCTTTGACTGAGCAGCTCCTGCAGGTGATAAAAGCAAGGGTCAAACAGAAATGCGCCAAGGAGAAAGGTCTTTAGGAAGCTCAAAGATAAACCTGCAGTCTGACTGAGTTTTGACCACATTGTAAAAGAGAGATGCTACAGCAGTGCCACCTCCTTGTTGTCTGTTGTGGGCACAAGGTCCCCTGGGCTCTGCAAGAGGCACTGTAGGCAAGAGACCTCAAGGTGCCTGAAGACAGGTTTGTGTGCTGCCAAGGAGCCATGGGCACCCTGAGCCCCACACAGTGTGACAACATACACACACTGCCGTGTCTTCCAGCCCAGACTCAGCTTGTCTTCAGCTGCCTGTCTCTTACCCTGCTCTTTGGTGGGAGGAGAGGCATTTGCAGTGTTGCAACACCCTAAGGATACAGGGTTTTGTTTCAGAGGACTTTACTTGGTTCTGCTCACCTCAAACCACCCTCCCATGCCCTGCACCCCAAGAGCACCCACAGCCACTGAGCCCTGAGCCCCCAACCTGCTGCTAATGACTGGGACTACTCACAAAGCAACTGGTACTGTGAGATTCCAGCACAGTGACCCGAGCTGACACTGCATCCTCTGTCGCCAAAACAAGCCTCAAATCCGCTGGTAGATGTGTGCTCCCCATCCCCCTCCCACATGGGAAGCACAGAGGGATTGACCTGCGGGGCAGCTGCCCCAGAGGTGGAGCTGCATCTCCCTGCAGCTGCCTGGCTCACAGCTGCACTACCACTTAGCAACAGCCAAAGGATTCTTTTTAACTTCCATATTTATATGGTCTTTTTGTCTCTCCCCTTCAGGTTCTCTTTTACTAGGCAGGGCTCAGAAAAACCTACAGATAACAAGACTTGACGTGACTTAAAGGAAAATTTGGGGATGTGGCTTAGGCTCTGTTTCCTCTCTTCTTTCTGCCACAGGCCACCCTCTTCCCTTCTGGCAGGGGTATGTTTGACAAAAGCCACCTCACCTGCAGTACAGCCACAAACA
Organism: Aegithalos caudatus; assembly: GCA_013389925.1. NCBI lineage: Eukaryota > Metazoa > Chordata > Aves > Passeriformes > Aegithalidae > Aegithalos > Aegithalos caudatus. The sequence continues at coordinate 612,093 of WEIU01023084.1, forward strand.
GTGGGCACAAAAGAAGCTCTCCTTCCTCCCCAAACCACATCACCTGCACCACAGAGGTTAATATATCAAATACTACCCGTTTCTTTCTTAACAGTGGCTTCTAGTAAAAATGTAGGTGTTGGGAATGAAGAGAATTAAGACATAAAATGCTGTTGTGTGTCTGAAAGGTGTGGATCACCTTTATTCTCACATCTGAGTTTTCAGATGCATCCTCCATCTAAGAGGCAGTAATTATTACCACCCAGGACAGTGGTTTCATTCACTACTGGGTAGGTGAATAGCAACTACAATGTACATGTGGAAGAAAGTCTGTTTCCAGATGATGTGTCCATGGGCACAGTGATTTGTATAGTAACAGATCCCATCTAAATCCTCAGGGTGCAGATACCAGCAGGGGAATCAAACCCAAGTGTTACCCTCCATGCATGGGGCTCTAATGCAGGACCAGAAACTGGGGCACTGGCACTGAGCCCTCATCCCACTGGCTGCTCAATACATTATGGACAGGGTACAGCAAAAACAAATTGCTAAAGCACGAGTGAGGTTTCTAATCTGAGGTTGTGTTAAAACAAAACTGAACAAAAAAGCCTTACCTCCCTGGGCCTTAGTACAGGCTAAAACCTCCCTGAGCTTCCCCATTTACTAAAACCAAGAGAGAAGTAAATACTGAGGACTTGTATGGACTCAGCAGTTTTTGAAGTGGTTTCTGCAGGGCATCTGGAGTCGCATCGTGTGTCAGCTTGGCTACTCTCTGCAAAACAAACCCCAGATTTTCACTGAGCTGTCTCTTCCCACATCCCATCTCAGAAGTTATTCTGGCACTTGCACCTGCTTGCAGATTGACACCTGATGCTCTATTGCTGATCTGAGTTTTCTGTGTCACTGGAAGCCCTGTGCTGGTCAGGGAGGCCAGACCAGCTCCTGTGCTCCAAGGCATCACCATGGTGCTGTGCTTTAGCCAGCCACAATCTTTAGTCACCTCAACCAGTTCAGATGCTCACTGCTGCTTACAAGCTAGAGAGACACAGAAGGGCTTCATTCACTGCTTATAAATCTGATTTATTGTCTAATTCTGAAAAAAATTAAGAAGAGAAGCCACAAAAGACCTGATCCCCCCCAAAGCTGGATCACCATCAGTAGCTGCCATGTAGCTCAGGCAGTATGGATTTTCAGGATGAGATCTTTTGTGTTTCAGGGGGAAGAATGGCTGCAGCATGATGAGTGCTCTTCTGTAATTAGTGATGTGCCTGTGCACAACCAGAGTCCTGGGATGGAGAGCACACAAACAACATTCACACAGGGAGCTGGGGAACAGTGGTGGTGGGTAAGAGGAAATTTCTTTAGAAACCCATATGATGCCATATTACTCTGTGTCCCCCCCATCCAAGAAAAAAATAGGTCTGGAGCAACTGAAGCTAATGAAGCTTGGCCTCCAACAAGCCAGTCTTTCTTCATTAGAGGCAAATGTGTGATGCCCTTGCTGGGGCCTCTCCTCCCTCCTGCCACCTAGTTTTATGGGACCTTCAGGAATGCAATTAGGGCAGAGATGTTTCCTCCTTTGTCAAACTGCCTGGCAGGCAGCCAAGGAGTTCAAAAGCCTGTGGGTTCTGCAGCCAGCTGCCCCTTCCCCAGCCCAGCTGCAGGCAGCAGGGCTTTCCACCCCGCTCCCACAGCCACCCACATTTCAGAGTAGAGGGGACAGAGTGATGTGACGAAGATCTCAATGCAAAAACACAACCTCTCCACCCAAAGAAAAACTGGGAGTAAGGCATTTGAGGGTTTGGGAAGCAACTGCCTGCTTTGTCAGGGCACAGTGCTGCAGATAACCTAGCCACATTTCTTTTGGAAGAACAAAACACTTATGCAACCCATCCCCTATGGCTCCTCCAGAAGCTGGATTAATGGTTTGGAACAGCTCCACTGGAGCTCCTAACTGGAATTGAGGAGCAGCAGAACAAATGCCAGTTATTAGTGACTAAGTGACATTGATTCTGAGTTGGATGCAGCTTCAATTAGGATTTACTCCACATTACAACTCCCTTTTCCCACCTGCCTCACAGATGTAGGAGACAGGTTAAACCTCCCACTAACAGAAATTAAATTCTTGCGGATTCTTTAGATTCCTTCTCACCCAAAATCTGCCTCTCCACTTCATGAGGACTACAAAAGGACTGGAGCCATAGGCAGCACAGTCTGCAGGCATTTCTCCTCTCAAATGCTGACAAAATGAGGTTCCAATATTTATAAATGGACCCAGGAACTAAAATGTTTTTTTTCCTAGCCAAAGGACCAAATGCCAAGAGACAAGAAACAAGTTAATGTCAGTGTATTTCAACCCCACTTGGCTTTTGCTGGGAATACAGGATGCTTGAGCACAAATTGCCATCCTTGTGCCATGGCAGTGACTCAACGGGAGCAGCTTTACTAAAGTTCATAAAAGGAAGAAATGCTCACACTGGTTGGTGATGGGCTCATGGGGCCTCTGAGCTGAGGCACGCCATAAACCACAGACATGTAGGTGCAAAGCAGTTTGCTTGAGTCGATTCTTACTTCTCAGCTCAGAAAACTCTGCTTTCCTCCTGGTGCTCCCCAAAACCTCAGCTGAGGTTGGACTGGCTGCTTCCTCACCAGCTCTGTCCAGGATGGGCACTCCAAGGTCCAAGGTTCATCTTGTTCAACAGCTGGAGTAGGTGCAAAAGCATTTGGTGGGGGACACCACAGCCTGTGTGCTAAACCTGAGGCTGGGCTCCACTGTTCAAAGCACAGTCAGTGATCAGAAATGCACCGAGAGGCAGTGACTGCCTCCGATGCAACCAGAGCATTCACAGAGTATAAACAAAACCCTGGACAGCAGTGATGAGTTTCCCTCATGGGTCCAAGCCAAGAAACTCCCAAGCAAGGACAGAGACAATAATCTGCAGCAAAATGACAGCTGCCTACATTCTTTTGGTTTGTGCACTAGCTAAAACCTGTTGGTCTCCCCCTGTGCTCCCCCCAGAGAGTAACAGGCACAGGGATGACAGAGCCTTTCAAGGACAGACATTGTCCCCAGGAAAAGACAGAGTGAGGGCACGGTGTCCTTTCACCCCTAGCAGGAATAAAAACAGCAACCAGCCACCACAGCAACTGCCCTGGCAATCAACCTGCTCCAAGACATCACCCAAACTCTTCTGGCTGCCACGTCTACTACACGTGCTAGTGGACAGATGTTCAGTGCTGAGCTAAACATCTGGTCTTTTCTAAGAAGGCTCCATTTGTGGGGGGGGAGAGGGCATGGTCTGCTGGAAGCCCCCAGCTTTGTTTGTGTAGCAGAGGTCTGTTTGTCAGGGGCAGCTTTGGGCATAGCCCTGCCACACAAGCTTGTGGTGGGCTGGTAAATCCCAAACCTCTTGGCCCAACAAAACCACCTCAAAATGTTACGTCACAGGCACAGTGCTAGCTACAAATCAGATTTAGCATCATAACTGCTGGAATTTATGGGAAAAAAAAAAAAANAAACCACCTCAGGCAGCCATGCCAGACTCCATCCCATCCCTCAAGCAAAGAGCTTCCTTGGCCTCAGCCTACCCTTTGTTTTCTTTCATAGCTATAAAAAGGACTTTTAAATTACTTTTAAAAATTTCAGCAAATCCCAAACCAGCTATGCTGTTCATCCCAGCAGCAAACATCCCCCACAGGGACAGAAGCAAGCAGGTGCAACAGAAGATACATAACTTGTTTTCCGGTGGAGCAGCAGAGCTCTGGCCCTCCTGCTGAAAAGGAAATTTGAGCAGAGGTTTGTCCTTTTCTTGTAGCAAGAAGTTACTGCTACACCAGTAACTTACAGCCTCTCTTCATAGCATTGCTGCCCTGCTTGCTTTTAACTAGACTCCTTTAGGGTGGGATGATGCTATCAAAGCAATGTGGTTTTCTGGAGAACTCCCAGGCAGTAGGGTTCCTAATTACTTCATGGGTAATTTTTTTCCCTCATCTACTTTCAAAATCTTTTTTTGATGGATGCTTGCTCATCCATCTTTCCACTCATGCATCAGCAGGGAGAGCCCCACAGACCCCCCCAGTCTGGGCAGTCACTGCCAGGGTGGAACTGGCCTTTCCCATTGCCCTGCAGCAGGGGATCTCCAGGGCAATTCCAAACGCAGAGTATTGCCTACCCCATCTCAGCAGTGACACAATCACTAGCCAGGCTACAGGAAAATTAACACAAACATCCTCTATCCTCCTGACAACACAATTGCCTCAAACTGCCAGATACTTGCAACCAAAGCTTACTGCCCCACTCTGAAATATGCAGGGCAAGATAAACAGCAGCAGAAAAAAACACCTCTTCCCTGAAGAAAACATAAAAAGCAGCTATTTTTTTCCAAGCTCACACTTGTTTGGAATTTTTGTCCAAGGTTTTCAGCTACAGAAATATTTTACTTGCTTGAAAGCAGGCAAATTTTAAAGAACAACCCTTTGCCCTGATCCAACTGAGGGAATTATGTCCAAGGGCTAATCCAGGCAATTATGTTCAAGGTAAATTATTTGACCTTGGACTGATGAGGTTTTAAAACCATCTTAGCAAACACAGCTAAATAACTCTTCCACCTTTGTTTAAGGAAAGCTGACTGGCTACAGTGAATGACTTGTTTTCCCAGGGGGAGAAAAATCCATACATAAAACAGCTTTAGGAATCTTTAATACAGCTTTTCTCTAATAAGTAACAGCCTGAAAAACAATCCTTCCTTTCACCTGTGACACAGCAGGGGATTAAGCCAAATACTTCATGCTTAAAAGAAGATTGTTTCTGCCTAGGCAGGGAAAGATGGCACACGAAGGAAAAATCCAGCCTATGAAAATGCCAAAAAAGCCTCAGAGGATTCAAACCAGTGCTGGTTTACACTTTTCTAGGGAAATACATCAGTGTGCAAGAGATGTGCATAGTTACATCAAAATAATAACACCAAAGCCAAGACTGCTCATCTCTTTGGGACACAGGCAACAGACAAACCTGCAGGCCTTTGACTCCAATGCTGGAAACCCAGCTCTGATGAGGATAATGCAATTTTTGCTTTTAACCGTGGATGCCTTTAAACCTCTCCCTCCTTGTTCCCATAAGGAAAAGAAAGGGAGCACGGACTCCTCCAGACTCCCTGCACACTCCAGCCCGGCAACCTTCCCCACGACACGGAGAGCACGAGGGAGGAAAGGCTCCTACCTGAGCAGAGGACTCCCTTGTACCTGGCGCAGGAGAAGTCGTCGCACTCGCAGAAGGGCCCGTAGATGTTGCCGAACTCGCTCTCGTAGCAGAGGCACTGGTTGCAGCTGCACTCCCCTCTGCCGCTGCACAGGGGCTTGCCCTCGGCCTCGCGGCACAGGGCGTGGTGCAGGTCGGCGCTGGCGCCCTCCTCGCACTCGCAGCGGGCTCCCAGGTAGCCGGGCTGGNAGCGGTGCGACGTGTCCTCGGCAGGGCAGCTCCGCGCCTCCACAGCCACCTCGAAGGAAACCTGCAGGGAGATAGGAGGTAACAGGCACGGCCCCGAAGCAGCTGTCGGCGGGGTTCCGCAGCGGGGAAGAGCAAATGTCCTGGGGAAAATCCGTGGAGCAATTCCACGGAACGGAACGGGGCCCAGCTCAGCGCGTCAGAGCTGCATTCTTAGGCGTGCAAAAAAACCCCAAACAATGGCACATCTACCTGCAGCTCAATGCATCAGCACCTGCCAGTCCTAGGAGGGGCTGGGCATCCAAAGCACCTTAAAAGTCTCTGTTGTCAGCCATTCACAGCAATTTTCCCCATCAGGCACCACTGGTTTCTGTGAAGTGGGAAGGAACCTGCCTATTCCCATGAAATAAACATGGCAAAGCTTCAGCAAATAGCCCAGTTTTCATGCTATTAAAAAGAAAATAAAATAAACTCCCTCAAAACAAGCACTATCAAAGACCTAACCAGCACAGCAGAGAACCCAAGGTGCCGATAAGATCATGGATTTAGAAGGCTTTATGGGACTCCTGATCTGCATGTGGAAATGTGTATCAGCCCCACAGTCCCAAGCTTTTGGCATGCTGCTCACAGGCCATTTTTAATGGATGCTTCTATCAAGCCTGGCTTCAGAAGGGTTCTACACGTCATTAAATGGTTATACATTACACCCCTACTCATTTTAGGTTGCTACAATGCGGTGTCAGGGATTTTCTCCTTGAGAAAAGCAAGACCATACTTTGGTTGCTTGCTTGGCCCCTGATTTAATCCTGCTCTTTGTTAGGGCTGGCCAGCACTGCCCGGAGCTGCCAGTTAGCAAGGAGGATTAACCTTATTCCAAGGAAATGAGACCCTTTCTTAGGCCTTGGGAAGGAATGCTTTCTCCCTGGGGACATTTGGGGGTCACCTCAAGCTCTCACTGACTTCACTGTCCCACAGGTCAAGGGGTGAGGTGCAGACCAAGACACAGCAGCCGCCCCTGGCAGGAGAGCTGCACCCCCAGGAAACTTCCCTTGACACCCTCCCATTCCCAAGGCCTGAAGCAATTAGGATGGAAGCTCAAATTACAGAGGAGGAGATCAGAAAGCAAAGCTAAGGGGATCAGGGTAATCCTGCTCCCTTTCACCCACTGACACCCACAGCCCCAGGACTAAACCCTGGCAGATTAGGGTCCAGTGCCAGCATTATCCTCTTTGGGGAAACTTTCTTAGCAGGAGTCAAATCTCGAGCCACGTGGAAGCAGTGGGGCAGGAAGCAGCTGAAAAGAGGGGGTGGAGGTACGTGACCCCATGATCCTGTGGCACCTCTGCCTGTGCAGGCACCTTGACACTCAGGGTGCCCCTAAAATGGAGCAGTGCCAGTGCTGCCTCCCACATCCTTTACAGCACAAGCTGCAGCAGCTGGAGCAATCCCCCTGCTCCTCCGAAGCTGGGAGCTCAGGATCAACCACCACACTCTGCTTCCTTGGGGTTTCAAGTTTTGCTGTAGGAACAAGGAGCTACAGGGATTGCTTTTACCCACCTGTCCAACACAGTAAATTCAGTTTAAAAAGCAAGGCCACCTAACCTCCCTGATTAACATCTCACATGATCCTTATTTGGAGGAGTAAAATTCCAGCTACTGTTGACTCTTTCAAACTATTTTTATATGCCACAGCACTGAGAGCTCTGGTATGTTTGCAGAGTGACTCTCCTCAAAAAAGGCAATCAGGCTGCTAATGAACCCACACCCAGTGCCTGAGACAGCAAAAGTCTGAAGAAAGGGAGGAGGTCCCTCCTGCCCTAGCCCTGCAGCCCAGTAACTCATTTATCTGCATCAATACTCAATTTAAACAAGCAAAGCTTAGCTTCACTTCTTTTTAAAATGCAGAGGATGGTTTATACCATGTTAACATTTCTTTCAGTCTGTGCTGCCATCCAATAACCCAGGAACTGAACACAGGAGAGGAGGGCTGCTGCCCATGGAATTTCACAGGTGAGAGGGGTCTGTGATTAAGGGAAAAAAGAGTATTTTTGACTTTTGCATCCTGCTGCCTGATCAGGACCTTTAGCTCAGTACTGTAGACAAGATGCCTGTATTCCCTCTTTCCTCTCAGCTCACTTTGGACTGACCTGCACCACCCAGGACTACTCTGAGCAGAGCCACTCTCTGTGGGTTTCTGTATCATCATAAGGAAAGCAGAGGAAAATGAGCAAACCCATCTTTTATTTCCCAGGACCACTCATCAGCCAAGGGAAGAGGGTGGAACAGTCTCTCCAGGGAACAGATTGAAACGCAGACTCACCGTGTCTCCAATTTTGAGATCCCCACACTTCCTGAGCCCAGGATAGGACAACCCATCCTGGCAGGTGGCAGTGAAGGTCAAGCCAATGTCCTCGGGGCTGTCCCAGACTGTGAGCTCCACCTTGGACCGAATACTCTGGAAACACAATGGGAAAGCAAACCATCAAGCTCCCAAAGACAGAAAGGTTTCTTCTGTTTTAGTCTCTTCTCCTGGTGTTTCCAGCAGGTGGGTAGGACATATCTGCACCTATATGAAAAAGAACCACCCCTACACACACATTGACATTTGAGTTTCACTTAACCAGCCAAGAAGACTTCTGATGATCACAACTAGATTCATAGGGAGCTGCCAACCACCCCTGAGGTGGCTTATGCCCTCTAGGATAGGTGTAATGGACACTGCAGCCAGTACTGGAAACATTTGGGTGCACAAGAAAACAGAAGGAAACCTTCTCAACCACTAACAGGATATCTCTGAATTGAAGGTCAGAGCTTCCTGTGCACATCTGCACCTTCTCCTCCCCATAAACCAGCTCCTGAGCAAAGTGTAAAGCCTGATTCACCACTGGCAGCTGTCCTACAATGTCTGTTGTACAGCACAGAGAAGACATGAAACTGCCCTGACTCTGTCCTGCTTTCTTAATTTCACCCAACTGTTCAGAAAAATGTATTCTCCCTCTTAGAAGAAAAAGCTGAACAAAAAGCACCCTTTCATAAGTGTCGGCTGGAAACAGCACCACGGGGAAAAAAAATGAAATGTCTCTTTCTTTTCAAAAAAACTTTTCAAAGTGAAGAGCATTTTCCATCTGTGAGGTTTTGGTGTACTTCTACCCCTTTCTTCTGCCTTCTCAACGCTCTGCCCTGCTCCATACACAGATTTTTTAACTCACAACAAAATGAAGGTTATAAATATTAATTCGGAATGACATTGTTTTGTTTAATTCTTCCAATGGCTGGAACTGATTTTTATACCGGTGGTGTCCAAAAACAACAAAGTTTTTCAAAATGGAGCTTTTTGTACAAATATGCTTATTATCCATAGCCAGCTTCCAGCTCCATCCCTCTTCCCCTTGTCCCCAGCCCTCACCAAAGAGGCCAGATTAAGGAAAAGTGCTAATTCAGACCTCTTGCCAGTACATGTGATGACAAAAGCAGGGTTCACACACCAGCAAAGAGCCAATGCTTCTAGAAATGGACAGGAAATAAATGAGTTTTGGCCGGGTGAATCTAAACAGTCCTTGAGGAAACAAAGGAATAATTTCCCATCTCTCTACTGTAACAGAGAAGCCATTCATGGGGTAGCAACTGGGACCATACAGAGCATCATCCATTGCCTGAACTCTGTGTCAATTGCCAATTAATCTATGGATACTGCTCCACCCTAAAATCATCCTGTAGAAATTAGCTGCTGCACTGATATGCTCCCCTGTCTTCTTCCCCAGGGCATCCCATCAATAGCATGGCAGAAAACAGGACACCAGGCCAGGCCTCAGTATGAGCTTGCACAGACTCATCCTATGTTCCTACATGGACACCAATTCTCTGATTAGCCCTATAGAGTCATGCTGTTACCCTAAATGCAGTGCCATGCCATCAGCCCCTTGGCACTGTTACACACCAGTGTCTTCTGACAAGGCCACAGCCACCACAGAGGGCAACTGGTGGTTGCAACAAGAAACACTCCCACAACCTGCCTGGATTTGGTTTAGGAAAGTGCTTCTTAAACCAGCTTCTTAAACCCCATTTGCTCTCGCCAGTCCAAACCCAGCCCTGTGTCTGGGTACAGCCTCCCAGGAGCTTTTCCATCTCCCTGGTATGTTGAGATTTGGGGGAAAGGCAGGGAGAAAGCAGTCCCTACTCTCTTTTGCTTCACACCTGGTGGGATGAGGGAGAGGGGACAGCATGCTGGACAGATGAAAAGGGAGATGGAAGATGAAGAGATGGGGAAAAGCGATCATGACAGTAACACAAGTCCTGAGCAAATCTGATGTGAGCAGAGAGGACCAGAGATGGACAAAACACTGATGGGGAGGGACTGAGCCCAGGCCCAGAACATCAGCCACTGCCACCCTGCAGGAGAAGACAGTCCCTGTTGCAGATGAAGGATTTCTCCAGGCTCAGACTTTCCTTTGCACAGGGAATAAAAAAAGGTTCACTCCCATTCGGGAAACAGAATTTTAGCCATCTCCCTCAGTGAGAATTTCCTCCACGATTTCAGGGGAAAAAAAAAAAAAGCTACCAAGAGGAGACAGGATGGGTGGGTGCCAGGTTTCCGATGGCCCCGGGCTGACCGTGGCACAGGCAGGAGCTGCCAGCTCCCCACAGCACTCCTGAGGGTCCCAGCCCACACCCATCACCCAGCTGAACAGGCAAGAAACTAACCCCAGTCTCAGCAGTCAGTCAACCCACAGAGCTCATTCCATGGGGCACTTTGGCCTAAGCACCCAAGTGGTTTCCAGCTATGCTGGAAAGCTCACAAGCAAAGAGAAGGAGGGAGCAGTGGTGCAGCCACAGGATTCCCAGTGTTTTTCATCAGCTTGTATTGACCTGCAAAGGCTTGAGGGGTGATGGAATGCAGGCATGGATGCATCTTACAGCTGCAAAAACAAGGTAAAGGGAGGTTTCCACATGATGGCACTGAGGCCACATGCAAAGTCAATGTGGATTAAATACTCATTTCTTTCTCTCCAGCCAGGCATCTCAGCCACAAGACCTTCCTACCTCAAGGGCACAAACTGAGACAACTGGGCTTTTGATTAGCACCATCTCCTGGGCCTCATTAGCAGCATTAACTGTTCACTTCCCTCCTCAGAGGGTAAAGCTTTGGGAAGCACTCTTCCCAAGGGCATAACCAAATGCTGCTTTGACTGCAGGGAGCTGAAGGAAAGGAAAGAACTTGCAAAGCACACCACAACCCTACATGGATTCTGGATGTGTAAACTCCTCCAAAGAAGTTATTACTGCCTCCCTAATGAACACAGTACCACGAAGAGCTTGCAGCCATCGAAAGCTGTGCCCACAGGTCATATGCATGAATAACTCTGCCTGATGGCTGAACTATTATAGGGTCAGGTCTCCATACCCAACACCCAGCAATATCCTTGCAGGATCATGAAGAATTCATGACCCATAAGAATTTAGGGGGAAGTCAACACAAATGTTGACACTAACTATGCCATGCACATGCAATTTTAGCTGCTTCTAATTGGCCTGCTCCCCTGATCTCCATGGAGATGGACAACATCAGGTCAGCAGTACAACTCCAGGTCTCTTGCTGTCCTCATTGTGGCAGGGCAGGCTGCACTGGCAGTGTCACATAGGCAGGGCTCCTTTGGGAGCATGGTGATACTCACTGGGTGCTGAAAGCCAAGATGGGCTGCACGGAGATCAACACAAGGATGCGACCTTATGTGGACCTGGTCCCATCCTTGAGAGGCCTCTGAACATCAGATAACAAAGAAATAATCTATTTTACCTACTGGTAGAGTCCTCTGAGAGAGAACTGTTTTAGATGGGGGCTGTTTTGTGGGTAATTCTGCACACGAGAGACATGAGGTGAAATTTCTGCTGTCCCACAGGCTCTCTTGGGTATCCATGCTTCTTGTTCTCCTCACACACCTTGTTTCCCTCCCTAGGGTGGACATCCCAGCTCCAGCAGTGTGGAGAGGACATGGGAGGGAGGCAGCCAAGCTGGGTGGAGCTCACCAGGGGGAGCTGAGCTGGCCAAGCTCTTAGCACTTCTCACTTCAGCAGCTGTGGTATCAAAATGCACTTACGTTGTAGGCTTTGACAATCAGTTCAATTATATTCTTGGAATCTTTGTGCAAAATCTCCACTGTTGTTCCAGGGATCAAAGTGGTAAAGTTCTTAAAAAAAAAAAAAAGGAAGAAAAATTAAAATGTAGAGGTGCAGAGAGGCAAAACCAGAGGATGGGGAGGGACTGACCCCATTGCAGGGATACAGGCCACATGCACTGCCCCATCACCCAGTGGTGCACATGGTATGGTTTGGCTCCCATTTAAGTGGAGCTTTCAAAGTAAAGCATTGCTAATGAAGCATGTCAGATATTAAACAAAGCTCGTGGCCATGGGACTGGGACAAACATACCTGGCTCTGCTGCTGGAGGGGGCGAGACCCAGCCGCTGTGCACTCGGGAAAGCTGGCACTGCAGGGAGGGAGGGGCGGCTGTCCTCACTTCCCTCACAACCCTGAGCATCCCCGGGAGAGGGGGTGGAGAACAAGCTCAGCCCTCCCACTCCCCATGGGGGAACAGCAGCATCCTGACCATAGCAACAGGGCTGCTTGTTGCTCCTGCTGGAGCCCCGAGGGCCTCGGGAGAGGTTTCCAAAAGCAACCCCGCCTGAAACTCCACAGAGCGGCAAAACCCCGCAGGGCAGCTCCAGACACAGGTTGGTCTTTGTGCCTTGGGTCAGCTTTCCTTTTGGAGGGGAGAGCAGGAATGGCAGGAGAGTTCAAATTGTGTGTGGCACGTCAGGGCCCTGGAGTCCATGATGGAAAAACACAGCTGGGCAGAAAGGCTGTGCACGATTAGGTAATGGGATTGAGTCACTGCAGAATGGGCCGAGCAGGTTTCTGCTCTCTGGCACGCTGCACGCTGGCAGCCATCCGAACATCCAGATTAACATGGAGTCTATTTTAGCTCTTCACATGCTCACTAACACATATAGATCTGTTTGCTCTAAGGAGCTTTAGTGCTTTCTGCTGAAAGGCCTAGCAGGGCTGAGCCTTGCCTGCCTGCACCGGGCAGCCTGTGGCCACATGCATGCACCCTTCTCACTGCACACACGTGTTTACCCCTGCACACACACGTTTGCAGCTGCCTCCACTCCCCAGGGCCTCCAGAGGCATTTCAGTCTCCCCCCAGCCCAGGCAACTCGGCAGCATTTACCTTGTACAGGATGTAATGACTTTTTGTAACAGCAAAAATCAGGTGGATGTTGTTTTCGGCAAGTTTCTCCCCAAGAAGTGCCAGGGAAGGATAATCCTAGAGGGGAAAAAAGGGCAGAAAGACTGGTGGGTAACACAGAAACAAGGACTAATTTCATTGCTCTTCTCTTTCCAACAGCAAAATTCATTCCAGACCCATGGCGTGTTTTGTTGTGGGATGAAGTCCCTGATGTACCAGCACAATCACAACTGAAATAGCAGAAATCTATTAAATATTTCTGCTGCACTCCTCACTAGAATGCATGACTGACAACACCACCAGCCACAGCAACACCCAAAACACTGTGTTTATTTCTTTCCCCTTTCTATTTTGCATCAGCAGATGCACATGTGCTAAATGGCTGCTACCTCAAGGGGTGCGAGGCAGGGAGATCTAGAACTGCAGAAAGTGGAAATGTATCAATTTTTTCTCCCAAAGCAGAAACATCCATTGCCTGTTCTTTCTGCATACTGGGACAATAAAGAGATGACAATAAGCTCTTTAATTCTGCAGATTTCCCAGGCAGAGAGGATGTCAGGGAGACACTACTCTAGCAACAAAATAAAGAACCAGGGCTCACTTTCAGGAGACCAGCTTGAGTTTAAAACTCCTGCCTGCTTTTGAAGTGCTGTCCTTGGAAAAAAACATCTCATTTACTTGAAGACTGGAGGGCTGATTGAGAGCCTCTGAGATTTAAACATGGGAACACCAAGGCAACATCCCCATGCCAGCTCCCCAGCATTAACTCCACGTAAGGGAGGCAGTTTGGGGACTGTGCTCCCCTACATATACATCCACTTGGCAGGATTGCACAGGGGGTTCCACTGTAGAGCCCAGCTTCTGACCCTAACAAAGCCACCCAGATTCCCCTCCCCACACAGGGTGACATTCAGGAACAAAAATCGTAATTAGTGTATGTGATCTGCTGAATAAAGCACCATTCTGCAGAGGGATGGGATAATGAAGTGGCAGGCAAGTGCTTATTCACCCCAGAAGTTTCCTCCACTGAGTTCAGTTTTTAAAAGGGCTAGTTTGCCTTTTTATTACTAAGACTTGTGTTAGTGTTGTGCTCAAAGGCTGTGAACAAAAGGAGTATTCTGTTGTACTTACTAGTACAGCCACATCAAGGTAGATACACCCTCCTCAGAAAGAGTCCTCTGGACAGTCCTCAAACTGCACTCTCCTCAGACATATTTTAGAAAAGGGATGACATATTCTATGTTTCCTCTACACTTTGCAGGCAAAATGTAATGTTCTTCAGGACACCAGGTTACCTTTCCATCCCTTGCAATGAGCTTTGAAGGAACTCACTAAGTCACCAACTCATTTTTGAACATCACGAAGCATTCTCTATGGGGGAATGCCCAAGGGAAGAGCAAATTTTATTTGCAAATTGCAGAAGCTGGGTTAAACCAGGCACTGCATTTGCCAAAGGCTGCTGGAGTAGGGGTTGGCTGGTCTCCAGAGAGGTCAGCAGCCCTCAAGGTCTCTAAGGGCTGTCTCACTCACCAGCTGGCTGGACGCACTGTACTCGTTGGCTTCATTCAGGTGGCACTGGCCATCGTGGGGCTGCACCAGCCCCCCCAGCTTCCCATCCAGGGCTATGTGGGGCACATCATCCGTGGTGAACACCAGCAGGTGAGATGCCTCCTTACGCCAGCCGATCTTCTCCTGGGAAACAGCAAACCCTGTGAGACAGCAGCCTTCCCCTCCCAAGCCCACGCTTCACCCCTCACCCTGCACATGGTCCCAGCCACGTGCCTGGCCAGCAGCAGAACCATTAGCATTAATTAGGAGAGTACCATGCTGCTGTCCACCCATCCCTGGTACGAAAACAAAATGTCAGGAGCCCATCCAGAATTTCCCAGCATCTCCTTCCAACACACTTCATTTAAAAGGCATGAGGAGGTATGCGGACTGTCCACCAGAGCTTCTTTACCCAGATCCAAGAGTAAGAATTTCAGCTGGTTTTATAGCCAAAGGAGAACAGCCAACTTCCTCCACACACATTTGATCTGACCTTGTTTCCTCAGCTCTGTGGAGCAGCCAATGCCACAGCAATAAATGCAACATCCCCGCTCAGCATTTTCATTACTGCCCACTCATAAAGGCTGTTTCTGAGCTGTGATGGACAAAGTGAGGTCCCTGCCTGAGAGGACTGGCTTTGGTGCACCCACATCCATGCCCAGGCACTCTGCCCTGACCCCCTTCTACACACATCCCCTGGAAGCCACGGTGCTTCTGCTATTTCATTGTACAACTCTACACATGCCCCAAACAGCTCCATCCCCCTGCACCACAGCCCAGGAGGGCAGGGGTACACACACAGCCAGAGCAGAGCAGGGACCTTTGGCATTGCTGCTGGCACTAATCCCACACAACCACTGCACAGTGCTGCTCTGAGAAACCTCTGCCTATTTAAAAACATGGTAATGTCAAGACATGCTGTAGTGGTCCCTTGTGAAAGCACTGAGGTGTCGAGCACAGTACACGAAGTGTCCTCTGACACAAGGACCAGACATTATCACTGTCTTTGCATGAAGAGAGATGTGAGGACAGATTTTTTCAAGTAAAGGGATAAGATCTAGATTACAAACATTTCCCTCCCATGGAGCTTTCCCAAGTTTTCATCAGCCCGAGAAGCAAATCTGTGCCTATAACAGCACACTGAAGCACTTTGTTGCAATGGAAGTGTAAGGAAACAGGTGCCCAAAGGAAATTTTTGCAAACCACAGTGCTGCAGCAAATCCCCCTCTGCTCAGTGGCTGCTCCTGCTGCCAGGTCACTCCCAATCTGGGTGGGCAGGGGTCTTGCTGCTGACAATGGCAGGGAGATCCTGCCATACCACAGACTGAAGGAAAAAAGTCCCATCACCTGGAGCTTCCCCTTGGGATGGTCACACTGACCATCTGCCAGCAAAGACACAGCCCCACACCTTCCCTGCCCACACACTTCCAGCATTTCCCTCCCTCCAGACCCTGCCTGAGAGCACCACCACACAAATCCTTTGGGAAGGCGCAAAGGAAAAGCTGGTCGAAGGTCACTGCTGAGAACACTGTGCAGATGGAGATACCCAATTCCTCCAGAGTTACTGCTCAGCTTATTTAGCAAAACCCAAACTCTGCCCTGTTTACAGGAAGGTGCTGGCCCTTCCTGTTGAAAGCACTGGCGTGGGCAGGGCAGGAGGGCAGAGAAGGCAGAAAGGTGCAGAGTCACATGTGCCAGCACAATTTTCACCTCCAAATGTGAGTCATAGCCCAAAGCCTGCTGATCTTTCCGATAAATATAACTCTTCCTTCAGGGACACTATTCCAGAGTAGATTCCTTTTTCCTCCTAATTACAGAAGGCTTATTTTCTTTATTGATGTTTTAAAGACCCCCACAATGCATATAAATTCATAGGAAGAAATTTTTGGCTACACACATCCTTTACCGTGCACCGACACATTACAGTCCAGCTCAGGAAGCAATGAGGACTTTTTTGCTCTGGGAAGCAGGATCCATTCCACTGAGGTTACCCCACTGGACAAAAGGCTAAAACTTCATGCCAGAATGTAACTTCTTAAGAACTCAACCCAAAAGTGATTACTGCCCTAATAATACAAGAGGCAGTTTTCAGTCTACTCAGCCACCGGACAGAAGCCCATCCAATTCACTTTTCTTTGAGTATCCAAAGCTGATTTCTTTTTAAATGATTAAGGCCAAGAAACTCCCAAAGAGATTAGAAGGATTAATCTGAGTTTCATTTCCTTAAAAATGTGCTGCACACAAAGAAGAGGAGCTGCATTCAAGCAGCAGTTACAAAGTCACTTCAGGGGGGCTGGTGCTGGTCACCTGCCTGCTAAGCCCACCTTTAAATCATAGGTTAAGCATTCCTTTGCAGATAGACTCTCCATGACTCTGACACAATTTCCCACATAAACAATATCAAAACTGCTGTGGCTGCTCAGTTCAGGAACTCACTCCCCAAAAGCAGTGAGCACCCACAGTATCAGTGCCAATATCCAGGCACTGAAAGTATGTGATGCCTCAGAACATGAGACCAGGGTGCCTTGGATGGGCTGGCCGAGCCTGTGCTGATCCCACACCAAAAAAAGCTGTAGACCTACCAAAAAAGCCCCTCAAGGGAGGCTGGCATGCCAAGGAGCATCTCACACTGCCTCTGCCAGAGGCTCCCAGGCAGTGGAAAATACAGCTCTTCAGCATGCAGTTTCCACTGAGAAACCCAGAGCAGCACTCCGCTCCGCTTAAAGCAAATAACCAGGGAGAATTTCATTTATTTTTATTGGATGGGGATTGCTGAACAAAAAACTCTGCACTGATGCCTACCCCCTCATCTGGTTTTTGATCCTTATGGGATGAGAAGGACTTTTAAAGCAGGGGGTGGGACTAAAGCCAGAGCAGAGTAACACGTTTCCACAGGGCTGGGGGTGCTGCGGATCCTGCCCCTACTCCTGCGACCAGCTGCAGTTGCCTCTGTACCCAAAAAACCAACTTCTCACTCCATACAGTCAATAGTGGCTGGCAAAACTTCCACAGCTGCCTCAGCATAGCTCTCCAAATACTATTGAAAAAGCTGCAAAGCCTGTATTTCCATGCCTCAATAAATACCTACATTTATATTTTGGGCACTGAATAAAAGCCATTCGATTGCCAAGATTCCATTGCCAGGAGACCCCCCCCCTGGATTAATCAATTTGTCTAAAATCTCACCAGTTTCTCAGGTGCAGACCTTCTTGGAAGCAAGAAACAAATACAGGTGCAAGGCAAGTATGCTTAAGGTATCAAAAGCCAAAACCTCCTTCACTTGGTATTGCTCTGAAAGGCACCTCAGTGTCTCCCAGATGCCTTGGCTATCTTCACATACCAGTGCCTAGCATGCACCAATCAAAACCATTCCAAAAGATGCTTTATTTTCCAATCTAGCATTATCTCCTCACTGCATCTTAAACTTACACATACCACCAAGCCATATGAGGCTTGCACTTAGAGAATAGCAAAAAACCAAAATACTGCAAATGGAAAATGTAATTATGGAAAGCTGATTAATATTCCTGGCATACTATTTCAGCATCAGAATAAAGGCTTATTGTCTCTGGCTCTTTCATTGCCTCGAGAATAACATTTACCATATCTTCATCTTTCAGAATGGAGCCAAACCCTGGGCCTGCTCCTTAGTCTCTATTAGCTGTACAAACTTTCCCCATTCCTTGGGTTGAAAACCAGGCCAAAAAATGACTCGAGTGCTACAGAGCCCTAAGGCAGCTCATGCAGAAGAAATGCTTGCTGTGCATTACAGTGTAAAAACATCTAGTCAACACAGGAGGTATTGTTTCTGACACCTCAAAAGTGGGGGAGAAGACCTTGTTTAGACACCATGGCTTGGAGATAAAGAGGCTGTGCTATGCCATCACCAACTCTCCCCTTGAAGGTGAGCACAAAGTCCTTCATGGGCAGCAGGCTGCATGTCCCCAAGGCAGGGCACTTTCTAAGGTGATAACTACCTTGGAAAAAGCTGGAGCATGCTTGGGGCGCCACAGCAGTGATGATGAAACCCACCCCAGAAATCACCAGGATATCCATATGAGGCTTTTCATGCATGGTGGGCCGGAGAGGTGGAATAGTTCCTGAGTTAACAGAAACTACTGCCTGTTTCTTGGGTTTTCATCCCCATGATATTCCATTAGTCACTACAGGCTGAAAATCTCCATGCCAAGAACACCCTTGTCAGCATGCTGCACTTCACTGCCACCCCAGATGTCTGCAACCCTCACCCATCTCAGTGGTGTTCAGCCTCACCACAACCCACAGCTGCCGACCAGTCTGGGCCATCGCTTAGGGACCACAAGGGAAATTAGGCAATAAGTTCCCATTTTGACTATGGGACCAAACATCCCAATGTCCATCAGCTGCCCTGAAATTTTGCCTTTTTTAACTCTGGACAGACAGACTCTTTGCTGCTCATGGCTGTGATGAGAGGCAGCTGCTCTGTCCAGAGCAAGGGGCTGCCAGTGCAGCACGAGTCACGGCACAGCCGGTTCTCCTGCCTTGCACACCAGTCCCATGGACTTCCTTTGCCACACCCAAGCTCCAGTAATTAATTAACTGCTGTGGCTGCAGAAATTCACTGTCATCACCTGCCACATCATGCCAACAGTCATGCATGTGCATATGCTCACCTTTGCTCACCCTTCCTAGAGGGTGTTCGTTCCTGAATTTAGGTTGTACCAGCATTTAAATGAATCTTCTAAATTTAGGAGGGACCAGGCTGTGCATTCAAGAAGGACAGGTCCTTACCAGCAGTCTGAGACTGGCACAAATATAGAGGAAATATCTTGCAGGTCTCCTGCCTTCCACCAACACTTCAGAAGTGAGCCCTTGTGATACACACTGAAGTACTGCTGCACCATAGGGAAATATTTGCCTGTTTTTTGCAATAGCATCGTGGGAGTGCAATAACCCACATGATGAATGGCACAACTGAGTCACCATCCTGAGCCATCCCTGCTCTAACCATGGGAGCCACCTCTCCAAAACTGAGAAGCACTTTATATCCAGGCAATTATTGGGAGCAGCACTATAGCTATGTCAACAACAATATCTGGGAAGATGCCCCAGTGGGGCAGGTTCAGTCCTGCCAAGACCATGAAGCACAGTAAAGGCAACCCAGGCAAGGGAAGATCTGGTTGTCCACATGCCTGCTCCCACAGTCCATTCCTATCTCCCAGCTGCTATAATTCAGACCGAGAAGAAAACATGCCCAACCAAAAGGACTACACAAGGCTGAAGAAAACACAAAGCAAATTGCAGCAATAGGGGAAATAGCAAATAGATCCATTCCTGGTGAGCAGGGAAGCTCAGAATCATATCAGAGTGGAGCAAGCACTTTCATTCATGACAGAGGGATATGGAGCAACCCAGCTACTTGTTCCAGAAAGATCTGCAAGCAAGCATCTCCAAACCCTAAGGACATGGTGAACATGGCACCAAGCTAATGAACTCTGCTCCAGTTCTGCTGACAAAGAGGGAGAGAAGGCTATCAGTACCCAGAGGTGAGATCAAACCCCCACACACAAAGAGGGAAAGTATGTGCAGTAGGAACCAGCTTCAACCCTCAACATGGGTCAACTGCTGCAAGACGTGTTTGACACACCCTTGAAAACACATTGAGCTGATGTGCAGTGCTGCTGCACACAAGTGTATGTGAATCTTAAAGGATTCTGTCCCAGCTGCTCAGCACCAAAGGTCTAACTGTGTAATGAAATCTCAGCCCTCCATTTGCATTTGCAAAAGCTCCATGTTTTATCCCCTTAAACTAGAAAAAGAAGTAACCATTCTTCCTTTGCCTGTTTATCTACAAAAGCACATAAAAACAAAAGCCTCTACTTTTAAAAGCATATTTCAGTTTTGCCAAGAAAAATGTAATAGTTACCTTCCAAGAAATGGGAAACTGAAGCTTGCTGAAGAACAGAACAGAAGGAACCTCCAGAAATCAGAGCAACTCACCTTGCACACAGCAGCCTGCAAAATGGCATCGAAGCCGCCCTCTGGAGCATCTCGGTTGCGGGAAACCTTCTGTTTCTGGACTTCTTCGTTGAAACGGTCAACTTTATCCGTCAGGGATAGGAGGTGGCGGAAGCCAAAGGATGGGACACAGCTGGGGAACAGCTTATAGCTGTGGGAAGAACAGAGGAGTGGTCAGCTCAGTGGGAGGAACCACACCCACAGCCAAGAAGCTCCCAGCTCTACCAGGTTGGTCTCAAAAATTCTGTTCAGAGGGTTGGAATACTTTCACAATGCTTCATATTTTGGACACTTCAATTTCTGGCTATTTTTCTACAAAACCCTACAGTAGAGCCCCCCTATAATTTCCCCTCAGGGACTTTCAGAAGCTGAAGGTTCCAGAGATCCCACCAGGACTGAATATCTCTCTCCACGTGAGTGGAGACACTGAGCACCAGCCCACCCTCGGCCATGCAGCTCTGCAGTTTCAGCACTCATCAAGTGGTTTTTCACACTGGGAACCTGCAGTCAAGGATGCAGTGATGGACAGGCTGCATTCTGGCAGTTTCACCCTCCCCAGCAGCCCAGGAGGGCCATGAGAGCCGTGTCCCACACCTCCAGAGCCAGTGGGCTGGTGTCAAAGGGCAGGAGCATCACTGCCAAGAGCTACTTCTCCTCTTTTCTGCAGTATGGATTTTCTCTGTCATCCAGTCTTCTTGCCAGTACAAGCCACCCTACACCTACTGCACATCACCAGGCACCTGGCAATTGCTAATACAAGGCAGAATAACAACCAACACCAGCTCAAACTTCCTCCCACTCTCCCTGCAAGCTGGTGAGCAAACACCATCTCTGCTTCGCAGGGTGCCACCAGTGCAGAAAGTTAGGACAGGCACCCTAAGGCAGAGAAATTATTTGGCAGGCTACCAGGAAACCTTTTTTTTTCCATACAAAACCATGAGAAGGCAGTTTTGGTGCTCAGCAAAAGAAGCTCCTGTGGCATGGGAAATCAGTGAGTGTGTGCAGGAGAGTGGGATGGGAAGGGTTAAGAAGAAATGTGTTTAAAAAGGAGTTGGCCTGGCACTAATTCACTCTTATCTTTAAATATATAACCCAGAGTACAATTAAGAGCCTCTGCTGACACATGACCCACTATGGGTAAGTTGCAAAAGGCTTTTTACACAAAGAAGCATTTAAAATTTACCATCACTGAGAACTCAAATCTCTCTCAAGTGACTCCAGAGCAGGGGTTTCCATCCACACAGCCACATACACCCCTGACCATGGGGCAGATCTCATTGCCCTGGGCTTGGCTGGCAATTAGAGCCATCCCTTTTGATCCAGGATCCATGTCCAGACTTGCATCACGCTCGCACCCAGGGCAAGGATTTTGCCATGTCTGAAACTTCTGCACTGCAGAGTCTCAGCAAGCTGCCCTTAGCCCATCAGGATGCTGAGTCAGGAGCAGAGGTGATGAAGGAGACCAGGGAAACAGGACTGTACCCTGCCCAGACCTGCAAGTCAGTCACCACCACAAGGAAGAGGAGGGGAGAGCCTGGACCAGGGCAAAAAGCACCCATTGCAGCTTGTGTTTACTTGCAGCTTTTCTTAGATGCTGAATGGTTTGTTTTGAGACCAGGAATAGCTGCAAACAAAACCACGCCTGACAACCCACCTCGCTGCACCAGTGACACATGAGCCCCTGCACAGAGCAGGCTGGGGAAGGAGATTCCATCAGAGAGCAGGGAGCCAGCACCCCTGCTTTGGATGAAGAGGTGACATGTGGTAACTGGAAGGGAGCAACTACCAGATGAGATCCCATGGGCAATCCTTCCTAAATGTTTTCCCAAGACCAGGCCAGCTTAAAGTAACCCATAGAAAGAAAAGCAACCACCTGGGTAAAGATAAAGGAGCACGCAGATAGCCTGATCATGGTGGGAAAAGCTGAGGTGACAGCTCTGGGTGTTCTTGATAAAAGGTCATTGGAAGTTTCAGGTATGCCTTGTTGCTGAGTTGTCCAGTTCCATCCTCTCCTCCTTTGCACCCACCTCCTCCTGCATGCTTTACTCAGCAAAAGTCACGTCACTCCAATTAAATCACACACCAGCCAAACAGAGTCTCCAAGATTTCTCCAGCTGGAGCCTGTCCCCAGCCTGAGGGCAGGTGTCAGAGACTAAGGATGACAGAGATGACAGAGGATCCCTCAGAGGGATCCAAAAACCCCCAAATTTCTGAGAGAAGCACTATGCAGAGTGTGATGTGGAAGGCCATTGTGGCAGAGACACCTTCCTGGCTCAGTGTGGTCACTTTCACCTCATGATTAAAGCAAGAGTTTTCAGTTTTAAAATCCATTTGACTTTCCACTCTAGACAGAACTGGTGAAAAGAAAATACAGATTATTTTTGTCTGGTCAACAAGCAATGTGCAGTGAGATGCCAATGCTTGGTCAGTGCCAAAAGCTGGCCTAGAAGCTCACAGCTGATGCAAGCTGTCTCTATCTGCCTCTCAGAGCATGCACAGAGCTTGGCATCCATGTATGAGGTGATCTTACAGTGCAAGTATCCACAAATGGCTAAAATGAAAGGGTTCTCCTCACTGCCCTTACATGACTAGGGAGCACCCACTGATGGATGAGGTGAAGATGGGAATTACAAAGGTGTCAATGGTGACTCTCTCCCAGGAGGGCACTTGCTGCTGTATCCATCCTCCAATTCCAACACCCAAACCCATCTGAGCCTGGACACCCTTCCCTATACCCAATTTCTCTCTGGCATAATCCTCAATTCAATGGACTTGATCCTAACTCCAGTGGCTAAAAGGCAAACAAAAAGACTCTTGCAAAGACACAAGAAAAAAAAAAAAAAAAAAAAAAAAAAAAAAAAAAAAAAAAAGGGATGAAGGCTCTGATATCACCACAAAGTAAACCACATCATCTGTGTCTTTTGTAACTGCCAGTTTGCTTTCCTTACACAGCAATAAAGATGAAAAAACCTGCTTGCCACCTTAAAAACACTCTACAAAAACTCATTAATCAGCACTAAAGACTGTCACAAATCTCAGTTCCTCCAAACACTTTTGTTGAGAAGGATTTACATTGCCTTGGTCTCCTTATCTGTAAAATGCAGACTAAAAAGCTTAATTGATTTACTCAATGCCAAACTCTGACTCAGAGCTAGGACAGAAATCAGGAATTTCTGGCTCTGGCTCCTTTTCCTTAAAGGCTGTAAAAAAGCCTGCTATGTCTGCATCCTTTTCAGGTATTTAAAAATAGCTTCAGGCTCCCTGGTACAACAATTTCCCATGTCTAGAAGCAGAGATCTCCTAACAGCCACAGCAAAATTAGAAGCTGTCCTATTCTGAATTTCAAGTATCACAGTGACAGCCAGGGCTAACCATCACTCCCCAAAGCCAGGGCTGAAGCGTGGTTCATTATTTAAAGCCCAAAAGCACAGTGAAGGCTGCAGCCAGGCCCTGTGCAAACACAGACCTTTCCCCTCAGGGTGCACCCCTCACTTACCCAATGCAGGGATTGTTTTGGTATCTTGGTGCCGTGTAGGAGAAAGGAGAAATGTTTTTGTCCACGAAAGAGCCAAACCCCAGGCGGAAATTGCTCGTGAGCTTCCGCATCTCCTCAGCCAGCTTGGTCCCCAGGTTGCGGATGTTATCCAGGTCGTCGTTCATGGACAGGGACAGGTCCATCAGGTAGTACAGGTCCACGGGATAGTCCTCGACCTGCCGCACCTGGACTCGGAACGACGTCCGGTCACCTGCACGCACACACACGTTGGGCACCGTGAAAAGGGAGCTCCCAGCACACGTAAAAATCCACATTGTACACTTTTGTTTTTACCCCTGCAGAGCAAACAGATCACTTTTCCAAAGAAGAGGGTGAGGGCAATAAGCTTTTCCAAGTACATCCCTTAGGAGACTAACAGGGAAACAGGCATTGACTTTGGGTCCTCTTAAGCTATGTAGTATACTGGCTGGCTGGAAAAAGACAGGGATTGCATGTCTCTATTTTAGCTCTTTGGAGGTATCAGAAAGGGTATTTCCATCTCATCTGAGAGAACATCTAAGGGAGGGACACATGAAAAACACTGCTGCCTCATGTGCAGTCCTGGGATGTTTTCCTAGAAAATAGCAAGGAAAAGCAGAGTGAACCTTAAATGGATAATTTCAGGGACTACTTAAACAGGGACTCTGCCCACACTTAACTTGAGTACATTCTCAAAGCAAACCAGGAGCAGTGCAAGAAGTCCTGCACAAAAGAGAAGAGGAGGTGGAGCAGGAGAAGGAAGAGGACCAGGAGAAAATAGCCAGCATGAGGTGAATGCAAAATGTCCTCTGAGCTGTGCAGGAAAGTCAAGGTGAAGCAGACATAGAAGAAATACCTTTCAAAAGGAGCTCCCCCCAAAAACAGAGCTGGAGAAATCAGGGCAAAAGGGAAGTAAAAAAGAAAGTTGTTGGGGTCACCCAGGGAAGCACTGAGGCCAAGGTGAATCTTCCTGAAGTGAAGAACACAAGGGAAGGAGCTGACAGGGCTGAGTCACAGGCTGTGCAGATGTGAAAAGAAGCAGAGGAAAGCCTGTCCCTAACCTTCTCCTTTGCCACTCTGGTTTCACTAGATGCCCTCTGGAAGGGGTGCCAGGAAAGACCACCACAGGCAACACCTGCACCTCAAAAATGCTGAAGTGGCTTCAAAGTGAACTCATCTTCACACCAGATGGACCTTGGTGGAGCCAGACAGCAGGTGGCAAAGTTTGGCTTTCACTTTGCTAAGGGAGGGGTCTAAAAAAACCTGCAAACCCCAACCTCACAAGCCAGGCTCGTTTGGAGATCCCATGTTCCCAGCTCCCACCTTAGCCCCTTTTCCAGTTCACTGGGGTCTTAGCCCCAGGGAATTGGATCCTTTCAAAACCAAGCTCCCAGTTCTGCTCTCTCCCAGCCCTTCAGGGGCAAGGCCAAACTTGGGGCAGTGGTGGCAGGTTCTGCAAAACATTTATGGCTCCCCCTCTTCTTCCCCAGAAATGGAACTCACATTTTTTTAGTATTGTGAAAGCATTTCCCTGACCCCTTTATTGTTCTCCTCCTTGTGCACAGCAGCACAGCTGCTCCCACTTACTTCCAGCCCAACAGCAGCAGCAGCATCCCAGAACTGCCATGCTGGCAATGCACAGCACAAGGGGGCCTGGCCCCTGGGGTCAGGCTGCACCAAGCTAGAGCTCCTCAAACAACGCCCTCCTTCTCTTGCAGCATCTCCCTGCAATCTGCTACAACCCCACCTGGAAAAGGCAGGAGGCACAGACATGCTCATGAAGACAGTGCCCAGCTGCAGGAAGAAAGAAGCTCATGCCATAAATATTCCTCTTCACTCTGCCCAGCTTTCTTGTCCAGCAGGAGCAGGACTTTGCTGGCATAGGGCTGGGATGTGGAGCACACAGCAGGTGCTCCAGGGGAGACCCACATTGTACCTGGCATGCATTTTGAGGGGGAACAAAGGACAAAACTCATGTGGCACCTTTTAGCACTGATTGCAGGGTAAAGACTGTGATTGCAAGCTTGACTTTAATTCAGTGCTGCAAAAATGTGTTTAAATCTGGGAAAATTCTTTCCCATGCCCACATTTTTAATTCCTAAGAATTTTCCCCACTGGAAAAGGGGATGTGTCCTCTGTATTTTGCAACATTTTCATTTCCAAAACACTGCCAGAAAGGGTATTTGGGATGCTGTGATCAAATGTGCTTCTCTTAATAGTTACGAATTTATTAGTCCCTGAGAAGCACCAAAACCAACAGGATCCTGTGGCTGGTTCTTCTTTCATTCCTAACTGCACAAACCAGTTATGTCAGAGAAAATATTGCTAATGTATGTAGATGTAAGTGCAAAAGAATTTATTATTCTCTATGGACAGTATTACTCTCCCACTTCTAGGGATAATCCAGCCCCCTCCTTCCTCATGTACTGTCGCCACCATCCTCTCCTTAGGGCTTTTGCTGAAAAGTTTTAAACTCAGAGCTTAATTCAGAAATTTTTCTTGGATACCATCACGCAGAGGCAGTGCAGAAACTGGAGAAATTGATTTTGGTTAATTTAAGAACATAAACTCGACAACCATGCTTATCCAGCTTATTCCTGCTTGGTGAGGCTTATGGCTTGAAGGGCAACACAGCTTGCATCTATTCATTTTTTAAGAGCTTTTACACTATTTCTGTTTCATTTAACTAGGACACACTGCTTTATAGCTGGACTGAAGATTAAAAAGCAATATTATAAAAACTAAATGCTCAATCTAAAAGCTACCCTGTAAGGACATCTATTTAAGTCCTTTGGAGTTTAGCTGAGGACACAGATTTGGGGATGTGACTTCTGCCACAGGATGATGAGATCAAACTGCCTGGGTGGGAACAGCAAACAATTGACAATCCACTCCCTTCTGCTTCTGCTTAGCAGCCTAAGAATAAAAGATCACCATTGCCACAGACCTCCACATGAATTCATCTTTGAAACAGTACACCCCTCATGCCCAAAATTAAATCAACATTGTCTCCTTTTTCTCTTAAGTTCACAGGGTGAAACCTGTTCTCCCAAGCTCAAGGATTAATTGATAATTTAAACTGGGCCTGCTAATGCAAGGGTTTAGGAAGTCATCAGCCTGAAGGTGAAGTGCTGCCCAACATCAAAAAGAGAACAAAAATGGGAGATACTATTACAAACATCTAGGTTTGTCCCTCCTCCTGCAGTGACTGATGCTCTGCAAGAGGAGCACAGGGAGAGGAGTTCACTGGCTCAACGTGGGAATTGCTGCAGGATCCTCGGAGTGATTCCTGCAGCTCAGCCCAGACCTGGAGGGCTTCTCCATCACACAGAAGTGAGGATGGCCATGAGTGTGGTCCCCACAAGGATGGACAGAAGCCACCAGCACACCAGCCCTGTGCAGCCCAAGGTTTCCAAGAGCACAGATCCCAGGAGGCCACAGGGAGATGGATCCCCACCCCCTACCACTGACTGGAGCAGCGGACATGGGATGGGCAAAAACTGTCAGGGATTGGGAAAGCAGAATTTGCTGAGCACTGGGCACTGTGTGTGGAGGTGGGTGCACAGGAGGTGAGGTGTGGAAGCTGAGCCAGCCCTTTCTGTCAGGAAGTGCCTCAAGAAACAGCAGTAATAACAACTCCCTTTTGCTCCCTCTCTTTAACACAATGTTCAGTGGCAGAAGCCATCCATCCAGATGTATGTGCAGCAGTGACTGCTCTCAGGTATCTGATTTTAAGGCTTTGAAACAATTTTTTTTTAGATTTGAGGGTCTGACCAATGACAGCTGAGGAAGTTAATTGAAAAACATGACAATCTCTAACTTACACAGCCAAAACAAAAACTCCTGCAGCAACTGGTAGGCCCTGGGGGAGCACTGATAGCATAAGCACCAGCTCAAACCCCTGTTTTCCTTGGGCAAAACATCAATATTTCTCTTTCCTTTATGCTCGTGAGAGCTCTCACAAAACTGTAAGCCTTAGAAACCCACACCAATCGCTTATAATGAATCAAGCTTTTATATTTGCTTATCTTTGCAATAAAGAGCTTTTTTTCCCTTTTTCAGAAATGTCAGCTGCCAAATTTTTGCAAGAATTCTAAACCCACATTAAAGTCTCCCCCCACCATGCAAAAACTTTTGATAACAAGTGTGCTTGCATGGCTCAGATGAGCCATTCCCTCCTAATTTTTAATTAAAAGGAAGAGATTGAAGAAAAGTGATGGCTCAGGAGAATGAAAGAGGAACCTGGCTACAATCCAAGGCCTGAGTCACAAGTTCAAATCTCTATCTTTTGCCTTGATCCCATAGCTCTTTTGCATACTGACAGAAAACAGATATGTGGGTTTGTTTCCAATTTATAGAAGGAGCTGTCTCAGTTTAGAATCATGCCCTGTCAGCTTAGTGGAGGAACCAAAGTTATTTTAACTCCTTCCATGCAGTGATTCCATTTTTAAGCTGAGCAGGTTCCTTTTAAACACATGCAGGTGTTAAGGTGCATGACTGGTAGCAGTTGTGGGTGGGCTTTGGCTGACTTTGCCCAGCAGCAGTGTCCTCTCACAGAGGACAGTGCCCCAGCCCCAAACCTGTTAGTGATGCACTCCCAAAGTCCAAAGGCACACAGGGGGCCAGCAGTCACCTGCTTTGGAGGGCTACAGAGCCATGAGCTACAGCATGCTCTTGGCACATCCTGGCCACCCCTTCTCCCTCCTCCCGCAGCCCAGGGAGCCGCTGGGGACTCACCAGGACGAAGATTCAGGGCCACCTTCTGAGGGGTGATCTGTGTGACGTCCAGGTGTGTCTGGCCAGAGCCCTTGCTGCTCAGAGGGACGTCCTGCACCACGCTGATGCTGCTGCTGGGGCTCTCGATGGCCCCGGCACAGCCGTTTGCCACCAGGTTCTGCAGGAAGTCGCACCGGGACGTGATGGACTTTGTGCTGCCGAAATCCTGGGGGGTGAAGAAGGGACAGAAAGGAAGTGGAGGGGAATGCATCAATCCCACAGCAGGGGCTTTGTTTTGACATGCTGGTATCTAACAACTAGGTGATGACAGGGAGAAGCTGGTGTCCTTTGTGATGACTGTACTTGGAAGGAGCCTGCACTGAGCCTTGAGCCTTTCAAAAGGATCAACCAAAAAAGGAAATCCTATGAGGATTTGAATTTGCTCACAGAGCACTGAAACAGAAGCCTAAGCCTGTGCTTTCAGCCCAGCCACAGCATCAGCACATGTTCCCAGCCCTGGCCACAAAAGAGCAAGGCAAAGCACTTGGTTTGCTACAGGAACAGCCCATTGCCATCCCTATTATTTTAAGCACCCGCATCTCAAAGGAGCTGTGCAAAAGACAGAAGAAAGGACAAGGAGGGAAGCAGGACCAACCCACCAACCCAGAGAGGGCCAAATAAAGATGTGAAGCTGAAGACAGGCTGGGTGGCTCCCTCTTCCCTGGGTGAGGCACAGCACATCCCCACACAAGTACTCTGTGGAGAATAAGGGAGGTGGGGAAAACTACACAGGAGCTGGTGAAAATGCACTCCGTGCCCGCCACAGACAGTTAGGCACAGGCAGCAAGGTACAGGCAGTGGCCCACTCCCAAAGGATGGCCAGGAGTCTCCCAACACCCATCCCAGAGCTCCAGCCCTTGCTGTGAGCCCTGTGCATGGTGCACAAAGCAGCCTTGTGCAGGGCAGCACTCAGGAACAGCCGGGAACACAATGCACCCTTTTGCAAAGAGCCTGTTTGCTAGAATGCCTTTTTTCTTTTCTCCCCCAAAAGTGCCAAAGGGAACAAGTCACATGCCCAAAACTTACTGCATTTTCAACAGTCTATTCCTACTTATTTCTGCACTACAACAATAGAGACGCCCCTCTTCAGCCCCAGGGCTGAGGGACTAATAGACATGAAATAATGCAGAGAAGATGCTTGCAGCCCCTCCTTCAGCTGTTCAGCCAAAACCAGTGTGGGGCTGAATAAACCTCATTTATTGCTGAAACTCCAGCATGGCAGAGGACAGGAGAGACATCAAGGAGGGAGAGGCTCCTGACAGATCCTCATGGGGTGATCTCCAGGGGTCCCTCAAGGACAAGCTTGGATACAGGGCCCTGGGACAAAGACAGAGGCTTCCAGCTGCATTTTTCTCACTAGAAGGTCCCAATGCTATTTGAAAAATGAGAGATTTGCATTCCAGCATCCAGCAGCAGGGCCCAGCCAAGAAACCGAGGACGGCACATCAGATGGATACAAACACAAATTTCTTGGAACGCGTCGTGTAAACAGATGAACTTCCAAAAAAGGAGGACTGGGACTATTTAAATCATCTCCAGCATGACAAAATAAAAATCAGAATCCCTCACAAAACTGAAAACAACGCCCAGCCTTTCAGAGCCGCGCATTTCAGGCAGCCTTGGAGCAAAGTTTCTCTTGGATGTGGTTTTACCTGAAATCAGCAAAAAGCTGCTGGGGTCCAGGTGTGCTCCTGGGCCTTTCCACCCAGCAGCAGGGCACCCAGGGGGAGATGCTCTCCTACTCTCTGAGTACCCAGACCACAGCTCCAGGTGATCAACTCTGCCAGCTCATTTCTGCTGCCACCTATTAGAAAGGACACTCAAAGTGTTGCAAAAAGCAGTACAAACAGCCCAGGAGTGCAGCTGGGAGCTTTTGGTTACTCTCCAGTAATTAACATTGGAGAGAAGCATCCAAATAGGACAATATCGAGGGTTGCTTACATAACTGCAGCTTCTATCAGGTGTTTCCAAGCTTTCCCAGCGTCTGCTCCAAAGACTCCAAAGGAAGTCCAGGAGGCCTGGGGAAAGCCCCTATACAAGCTTAAGTCAGCAGTGCCTTTGTTATCCTCCAGTCCCCAGGTCCCCCTTGCTTGATCCAGTTACTTTCTCTAAACTGTCTTCTAAAATGGGTCCAGAGGACTTGTTAACCTGCAGCTCCAGTGAAATCCAGCTATTTTCTTATTCTGTGAAAAGCCATATTCCCTGAGGAGGAAGAAAATACCCACCCTCGGAGGTGCAGATGCCCCAAGGGAGGGTGGTGCAGCTCAGCACCCAGAGGTGACTGACCTCTTGATTTCTTACCCAGGCAGAGTAACACTGAGCGGGGGAGGGTGACAGTGGCCTTGGCAAAGTCCCAGCAACAACCACTGCACCCTGCAAACACCCAAGCTGCACCCATGGGTCAAAACCCAAGGCCAAAACTGGGGCTACCAGGTACCATCCAACTCTAGCGCAAGGTTTTCTGTGACAGAGAAAATCCAGGCTCATGGAGGTTCAGTAAAGGGAAAAAGAATGAGCAGACGTGGGGAAAAAAGGGCATTGCACAGGTCCAGACAGCTCATGAGACACCACACCAAAAGGCAGCCCCACAGCAGCTCAGACACAGCAGGCTGGTTCAAACCCCCATTTTCCTCAAGCACAGAACACCCTGGGGCTAGTTAGGCAATTCAGGGTGCCCACAGATCTGCCAATCGTCTCCCTGCAGACCTGCTGGGGTAAGAAATGCAGCAGATGCCCCTCACAAGGGGGAACCAGCCCAAACCTTGCTTCGTGCCACAGAGGAGCACTCTGGAAGGTGCCAGCCTCTGTCAGCAACTCTGGCTGCTCCAGCCCCTGGGCACATCTGGTCCAGCCTCGGGGCCAACAAAAGCTCACAAAGGGGAATGCACACAAGCAGACAGGATGAATGGAGACAACAGCGTGACAATTACATGCTCATCAGTTTGACAGTCCTAAGACAAATTGCTTGGTTCATGCTATAAAAACGGAGAATAGCACTCACTGTATCGAATATCTAATTCCTGACTAGGCATGTCCCTACCATTCAGCCCATCCTATTTTCTTTTGCTGAAGGTCTCAATCATTTTTTGCTTTAATCAATCAATTTCTGCATTAATTCAGTCTGAAACATGCCTGCTTTCTCCATTAAAAAACAAAAAACTTTACATGTTCCCTTTAGGAACACCCTTGATTTTCTTTCCTCATTCTCCAGGCATACGTGGAAACCAGGCTGCCACAGAGATACAGCAACCCCACAGGCCAATGTGCAGTTCCCAGTCAGAATATTTTACCAGCACCACATCAGCAATTTCCCATTTCCAGCTTGTCCTAGACCTTGCAGATTCCTCAGTTCCAGCATGGATGGAAAGGCTGCAGCAATCTCCATCATCCCAAGAGTCATTCCCTCAGAGAGCCCTGTTTCAAGGCATGCTCAGATGATGGTTAAGGCCACATATTCACACCTCCTCTTCTAAGTGCCACTGAAATCACCACTTTTGAGGCCTGTCTTTCAAGGTCTTCTTCCACAAGCCAACAGAATCGATGTCTGCTCCCAAATTCCCAAGAGCCCAAAGACTTGTGGTTAGCTCAGCAGCCCCTGGAGGCTCTTGGACTGCTGCACACCAGAAGCTGCTATCATCAGCTCATCCATCATCATCCCTTTGGGTGTGAACAGAGATGCTGAACACAAGCAGAAGTGAAAAGAACTCCAACCAGGCCAGGGGACGTGATGCACCCTGTACCAACAGGTTAGGAGTGGCAGTCATAAAGTGAGAGCAGCTTGACTATCTAAGATCTATCTGTATACCCCCTTACCCTCACAATTCAAGGCAGTGTAAATTCAAGGGACCTTATCCCCCCTGGGAAACTACTGGGATAGTGCTCCCAAAGAAACTGGTATGCTGGTATCACCAAGTGAAATTATTCCCCAAATATTTCTCAGATTAAATACAAGAAGGCATATGTATACAGGAAGATCAATTATATATATGTAACTATACCATGCAATTACATATATATATATAAATATACAATGTATATATAAATATATATAAACCATATAACAGATACCTCTAAACATACCATATACATTATATATAGAATTATACTACATGTACTGATAGACTTCTATTAGATATATTTCCTGACAAAATTATTAATTGTTGCTTACAAAGCTGATAAAAGCTGGCCCAATCTGCTCCCAAACCTGTGAAGTAAATGCAAAGGGAGCACAGAGTACACACAAATCAGCTGACTGAGGTACACACAAATCTACCACAACACAGCTGCCATCTGTGGAACCTATTCCAATATCTCACCCCTGAGATTTAAAGAGCAGCAGAGCTATAAAATTTGACTGGCATATATGCATCAAGGAAACACAGATAGCAAATAGCAGCTAATGAAAAAGCTAAGGAAAACACATTAAGAGCTATTTAATAAATTTAATAAACCTGACTAGGCTGCATCAGAGGGAGGGGGAATAAGGTGGTGAAATGACTATGAAAAGAAGGTGGATATTATAGTTTATAATATTACTTTAAAACTTTCTGAAGTTGAAAAACTCCAGGTATCTTTTGGAATCCCATTACCTCATCTGATGATCTCAGCTAAAGTGAAATAATTAGTTTCAAACAGTACATTCTAAAAAAATACAAGAAATACAGAATTAGAGAATAAGAGCTTGCTAAGTTTTAGCATGTAGCATGTAATGGGAACAGCAGCTTTTAAACACGTAGCTCTTGGAACAAAACACCTTAAACTGTGTGTTTTTAAATAGCTGCTGCAGGCTAAAGGTCAGGAAGTATTACAGGACTTCCCTGTAAACACCCATCTTCCTCCTTGGCCCCTGCACTCCAGCTAGGAATTTTCTTTTTCTTTGGTAACTATCCTGTTTGCATGATAGGAGCCAGGCTGCCAGTCCCATTAGTACAATTAGTGGTCACAGTGACCACCAGATAAATATTTCCACTAGCAGCATTCTGCAGAAAGTTGTCTTTTGATGCCAAATAAAAAAAAATAAAAAATAAAAAAAAAACAACAACAACAAAAGCACAAGTTATTGGGTATCCATAGCTTAATAGCCAGGGTTCCTGGGTCCAGTCTCACCACCACAGATTAGCTGGCTGGAAGAGGAGCTCTTACAGCTGTTTACAAGATGTCTCAGAAGCAAGATCTATTGCTTTACCCTTTCCCTTCTGCACACCAATTGCCTGCTGGAAAAAAACAAACAGCAACCCGTGAAAGCTGTTACACTGTCAGGCAGCCCAGTGTTTGTAGCATTACCAGGTTTTCCGTAGAGAGCTGCTGCTGTGCTGACCAGTGAAAAATCCAGTGAAACAGACGCAGAGACCTGATGGCTGGGGCACTCCCCAAGAGCCAGCCAAACCAGAGGGATTGGAAGCAAACTTCACCCCACATCCATCTCCATCCCCATCCTCTGCCCTGGTGCTGGCAGTGGCCCCTGCCAGGAGGAAGGATGGGAACAGCAGAGGGGACAGAGCCTGCATCCTCAGCTTAGCAACACCAGCTGGAAGGTGAGGTGAGTGCTCAAAAGGGGACAGGGATGGCCACACTGGAGGAGTAAGGGTCAGCAGGGAACAGAAGAGCATCACCACTGACCATGCCCATCCAGAGGTTCAAGATCACCCACTGCTCTGGGGTTCTCACATCCCAAAACTGGTTCCTGACTCAGCAGCTGTGCCAGCCTGTTTTTCACATTTTTCCGTGCATCTGAAAGCATCCATGCGTCTCTCCTGAACACTTAGGACAGGCACTAAGCAAGCTTGCTTTCTATGTATCAGACATTATTAGGTCTTTCATACACCTTGTTCTCTAGAAATTGTAAGTCTACTTGCTAAGACATAAACCTAGGGAGCAGGGGGAGGTATTTGCAACTCCTCACAAACAAGGAGGCACAATTGAATTATGAGTGGGCACCTTCAGCATCAACACAAGGATGTATTTTCCCTCTGAAGTGCTCAGTTACTCTGTGCAACTCATGGCTCCGATGCCAGAAGCATGGGTCACCCCCCAAAATGACACAATAGATTCAGAAAGGAGAATTATCTTTGTTAGAAACAAAGAGCCCATGCCAGGCCACAAGACAAGGGACACGTAGCAGGACACAAGCTTGGGGCCAGGGGCTTGGGGCTTGGGGAGAGAGCTTTGGAGCAAAGCTCCCTGCAACAAAGAGCCCATGCTGGGACCCGGCATCCACCAAAAACAGGAAGGTGATTGTAGGGACAGAAGGACTGAAGGAACAGTGCTGCTCTGTTGAGGGCGTGTGGGGGCCAGGGGGGTCAAAGACTTATTTCCTATGATGTCAAAGAGCTGAGGAGTCACATACACCCAAAATACACTCAGCATGGAGCATCCTCTGCCCTCACTCACCCCCTGTGGCACGAGTCAGGACAGGCAAGAAGGTGAGAAAAGAGTTCCCTTCCAGCACTACAAAAAGCATGAAAAGACAAAGGAGGTGTGCCCACCTACCTCCTTGGAGCACCAGGCACACTTGGGATGGATGAGGAGGCATTCTTCACAGGACGTGGCGCTTCCACTGGTGCACAGATTGAGACCTTCAGCAAGAGAGAACAGGATGGGCTGAATGGTTATTCCACTCCAAAACCGTGTTTAGGGGGGTTCTGAGACATTCTTAATGCTAAACACACTGTAAATTCAAACAAGAGCAAATAATCTGCCAGGAGCCTAAAAGGCATAGGTTATAAATCCTTTTTTACCTGTAAGGAGGTCTTGTTTACTTCTTCTTCCCTAAGGTAAATTAAAAGGACAGAAACTTGCTTTGGGGTGCTGAGAACCTCTAAAATATGACTGAATATGGTGATTTTTCTTTACTTTTTTTCAGTGGTGTCTGGTTAATCAGAGTCCAGCTACTCATCTGCCTACTCAAATACTCCCGTTGCTGTGGACAGAAGGCAATAACTGTTTGATCAGTCTGAAACATGGAGCTGGCTGTCCAAAAGCCCTTGAGATGCTGACTTTAAAGTCACATCTTTAGGCATATCTTCTCATTTTTTCTAGCAGTACATATGGAGAGGGCTCTCCCCATAATTTTCATATTAAGGCACTCTTGAAACATATTCATCTCCCCTTCCCACACAGGTGATTCTCACAGTGGACGCATGTTACAATAAACTACTTCTATTTTACTACAAGAGACATTTCTACAGGATATCCAGGGTAAGCCTTGCAGTGTGTTTGCACTGGGACACATCCCAGGCAGCAGGGCTGGAAGACACCGAGGGCTCTCCCTGCCAGTGATCCCAGCAGGGGCATCATTTTTTCCGATGCTCTTTGGTATTGCTGGTGTCCAGCAGCACAAGGGGTCCCAAGCAGGTTTCACTCTCAAAATCCGCAATTTGTGCTTTGGGCTTTAAAAGTGAAGTGGAACCATACAAGTAAAGCCGAAGTAGACATCAATGGTATGGGCTTTGAATGCAGCAGCTTGTTCAAGCATGCCTGTGGCTATGAATGTGCCCTTCAATGCCACTGATGGCCCAGCTCCCCGGGTGCAGCTATTAACTTCCACTGTCAATAAATGATTAAAGAAATCTCCAACCGAGGTTTCAGCACAGAGGCTGCACACTCCAAATGAAACGCCTCAGGCTTGAACTCCCAGTCTGCTATTTTTTCCAACCCAAATGTCAATAAAAGCATTGTCAGGCCTCTATTTTCTGCCAGTTGCATCTGCAGATACCAGCACACCACGCTGCTACTGGGTGTAATCTGCAGACTCTGCAGACTTGCCAATAGCTGCTGAAGAGTCCCATGAAGTTTTGATCTGACCCAAGAACTTTCTGCCATGAGAGCTTTGCAAGGAGGATTTTTGCTGTATCCCATGTGAATACTGCACCAAGAAATGGAAAGCCGTGGCTGCCTGGGTCGCTCCCATGAGGGGCTGAGCTGTGAGCACAGGAAGCAGTGAATCAAGCTGGACAGCTGGAGGAAAACCTAGCGTGCCCCGGACTGAAAACAAACAGAGGATAAGTAGGTCCTGTCAGTCATTCCCAGTCATTGCAGAGGCCTGACTGTGCCAGAGCCCTGTACCTCTGCTGCCCACAAGGTGGTTAACTCTAACCCCAGAGAGCCAAGCCCTGCACTCTCTATGGCTCTCATTCAAACAGGCTCCTTGGGCTCATTCATACCAAACAAGAGCCTTCTTAAGAGTGTGGGGTTTTTGTTGTTGGTTTTTGTTTTTTTTTTCCTTCTGGCTGTTACCACATCCCAAGGCATTTCATTCCTTGTTTGCATTCAGAAGTTAGATTCCAGCTCCTGGACATTGCAAGAGCTCAAAACATAAATAGCTAGTATAAAGCAAAATGTAACTTGTTCAACTGAGTTAAAATTTAGACAGCAATTAACACTTGCATTTGCAAACCCTAAAACGTGGCCCAAAGCCTCCCCTTGAGAGCTGCTGCTCTGGCAGCTGTGCACACGGTAACCCAGAAAAATAATGTAGCAAATACTTGCATTTGTACTCTGGCTACCCAAGCCTGGCTGTCCCACAGCTTCATTTGCCCATCTGCATGGAAATATTTACTTCCATTCTTGACTGCTGGATTTTTGAGAGTTTACTTAGTCACAGTAATAGCTGAATGAAAACCAAGGTCTCCTTCCACTGCTTGCCATGACCAAAGCAGCCCACGCTCCTGTGGCCAGCCATGGGATGACATTCCTCACAGTGGCAGCTTTGAAGTTTCCAAGCACGCTTTTCTTTCCACTCTGCAGCAACACTAAACCATTTCCAGCATTGTTGTGAAAACAGAGCTTTGTGAAGCCCTCCAATTTTAGACTGAAACCTGAGCTTTTTAAGTTGGAGTAGAAACACACAGGATTTTCCAGATGCAAGTCTTTGCTGTGCTTGATTCCATGCAGTCTTTCCTGAATCAGGCAGAGCAAGGACCTGATGATCCTCATGCCAGTCCAGATCCTTGCATGTGCCGGGGCAAGTCACCCAGTGAGACTCCAAGGAACTCAGTCTGCTCTTTGGACTGTGATACATTTAATGAAACCACTCCTGAAAAAATCAGCTAAACTTCTGATAATGGGGGAAATTCCATCCAGGATTTAGCCGGGATTACGCTGGAGGTAAATAATCCACCCCCACAGATCGCTGAGCTGCACAGCCCACATATAGCCCTTCAAACTGATGCCACTGAGTCCTGAGCCCTGCACCCTATTTATTTTGCACAGTAGTGTTCAGCAAGCACAAAGAACATCTCCAAATTACATCCTTGCCTTGGACTGAGCTGCAGGAAAGCCCAAAAAAGCAGAAAACAGTGTATCCCACTAGACAGCAGAGATTTTAGTACATCAAACTACAGATGGAGAGCAAGATAGGAAACTGATGAAAGGTACTCAGCAAATTTACTCATAAAGATGCTCCAGGCAATCAGACCTCATTTTAAACCTGTTCTGCAAGAAATCCTAGTTTGGGCAGCTCCTCAAACGGAGGTGAATGTACTGGCTTGCTTAGGGAAGACAGAGGGAAAAAAAAAAAAAAAAAAAAAAAAA
>WEIU01023084.1:661242-675534 GCA_013389925.1 Aegithalos caudatus
AGTGAGATAACACTTAAAAGCCTTTCCACATGCCTCTGTAGCAGGCTACTGTTACTTGTATTTTATGCATGGAGGCAGGAAATTTACCTCAGTGAAAGACCACGATGACCATTCCAGTGGGCTGTTACTGTTGATGTAGAAAAACCTTTTTATTCAGCTCCATGTGAGCCCAAGTTTCAGTCTGCCATACAAAGACTGGGAGGAGGAGGTATCCAAGCAAAAGTAGCCAGCTGAATGAAGCTGTGCTTCATGACTTTTGGCCAGTTTCTGCCTTTATCCCATCCGATTTCCAGTGTATCACCACATGCAAAATTACCCAGAGTGGAGTCTGCATGGGGTTAACAGTGTGCTGCAGACAGCAGAACCTTTTCCTGCTGCTGAAAAGTCAGAGAAAAAGGGGAAAGAAAAGGACTGAGCAGAAGGATTAGAAGCTGGGAGCATCTCCTTCACCCAGGTTATTGTGGAGACACACAGGGCTGGAAGGAAAACAAGGTGGCAGCAGGCATGGGGGGGGCACACATTAAATTGCTGGGGGAGGGAGCTTGTCCAGCTTGCCTTTTGTAGCTGGAGGAAGAATGGACCTCTCTGCCTCTGGTGGGAAGTGTAGCCACCGTGCCTTGCTTTGCTCCTCACGGGACACTACTCTCAGAGGAAAAGGCAAGCAAATACGAGCAAATCCCTCCCCACCCTTTGAACAGGGCATCATGTGTGGCTAAATCCAGCTAGCCCTGCTCCCATGGAGCCACGCTGAGCTCCACAGATGGTGGGGTTGGCTGGGGCCACCAGAAGCTGGTCTCTCACTGACCCTGCCAATGGCAGACGCTGTGCAGCCAGGTGACAGCAGCAAAGGGGACAGGAGTGAACTGGAAGAAGGAAATAATGAAACCTCAGAAAAACAACAGAGAGAAAATTACACCTTTTCTTGCCAGGCCACTTCTGAGAAAGCAGGGCNCCACTTCTCACTGAATACAACCACTGAATATTGGTGCCAGTCTCACAACAATAAACATTTTAACTTCATTAATACTTAATAACATTTCTGAACTTCTGAGTGAAAGCTGGATGCTGATGTAATTAGTCTGTGCACACTTGTGTCTAAACTCTGCTCAAATTTTAACATAAAATAGTCTCTGGAGTTTTTAAAAAAAAAACACTTAAATCACTGGGAGGAACGTCAGAAAGCCTTGGTATTGAGAAAAAAATAATGTTTAATAGGAAGAGTTAATCTGTGGGAATGGAGAGGGCCCCAGCGGCCCTGCCTTGGAGAGAGGCCTGCTGAGGAGATAAGAAAGGGAGTGCACAACCCCCTGCCAGACCCCCAAGATNGGCAGGCAGAGCTGAAATCACATAAGAGCTGAGAAATCACTAAGAGCTGCCCTGTCTCTGCTGAGAGAAGCCTCCGGCCCGCTGAGGGGGTGCTCTGGCCCCTAGAAGGTTGTCTCTAGTGAGATACCCTTGTGGGGTGGCTTCAGCCCCTGGGTTCGAACGGCGGACCCCAGACCAGCGGCCGGAATATATTAATCTGCATATATAAAAACCAAAACACAAAATACAACAGAATTAAATGATGCATTAAATGATTGTAATTTATAAATATATGTACATATGTGTGCATATAAGTATTTTATATTACTATAATGTTAATGCCAGTCAACAGATAATGCACACTCGGTAAAATACAACAAAATATAAATTATTTTACAGACAGATTTATTGACTGTATGTAAGAAATTAAAAAATAAAAACAAACCCAAACACCAAGCTTATTATCATTCAGACATAAAGGCTGTAAAAGAAAAAAAAATGCTAATATTTTCCACAGGAGATAAAAATGTAAAATCAATGCAGTTTTGCAAGATGAAGAAGAGTAGGGTTTGTTTGAAGATATTATATCTTGTTATTGTATTGGGAAAGAATCCTGTGGAAAAGGTCAGACAAGTGTCTTTGTCTCACACAACCCATGT
This sequence comes from Aegithalos caudatus, assembly GCA_013389925.1. Classification (NCBI taxonomy): domain Eukaryota; kingdom Metazoa; phylum Chordata; class Aves; order Passeriformes; family Aegithalidae; genus Aegithalos; species Aegithalos caudatus. Next base: position 663,207 of record WEIU01023084.1, read on the forward strand.
CAGCAGAGATCTGAACAGAATGCTTTCAGATGGGAAATATTGGCAGGTTGAGGAGGGTGAAAAAGCCTGTATCTAATATAGTAAAGCGAAACAGGTCAGGTTCTCAGGAAAAACAGTTTTCATCTGCCCAAAACCATAGTTCAAATTAAGTGAGCACAAATCCAAGTGAATCTCTGGGTACTGACATTTTTCAGCATCACACATATTGCCTGGACCATCTTCCAGAACTGAAAACCAGCAATGTTAAAATCCTGGAATCTTGTGTACATTCACTCTCTTGCCAATGTACTGGCCTCATCAAAGCAGTCTAATATTTATTGGAGCACATTAGTTCTTATAAAAGAAATCCACTTCTTCTCCCTACTCTCTAACATTTTTCCCTTATTTCAAAGTTGTCCATGATCTCTTTCAAGCAGGAGTCTTCCTCTAGAAAATCTTGAGAGGATCTGGGGGTTAAGGATGTTGTTGTCTCTTCTGCTGAAGTAACTGCATTGGTGAGAGGCTGTGAAACTCTTTGTTCTGACCCAGTGTTTGTGGCAGTCATCCATCCTTCTGCTCTGGTCACTCAATATCTGCTCTGCATCCTAAAGCCTCTAGGCTCCCGTGATATTTCGTACTACAGAGAATTTTTAGACAAGAAAAGAAGAGAAATAAGGACTCACAAAGATCATCAAATCCAACACTTGCATGGATGGCCCATACTTGGTTTGATCCCACAGCCTTCGTGTTACTAACCCAAAATGAGCTAATCTCAAGCCTCTGCATCCTCCATGTCTCCCTTGCAGAATTAAAGGATAAAACAGGCTTTTTTTTTCTTTTTTTAGAATGTGCCTTCCATGTAATGACACACCTCTGCCGACCAGGCTCCCCTGGACCACAGCAGTGCAAAAACTGTTCTGTATTATTGATGGCACTTCACACCTTTCCCCTCTGCAATGCTGCAGCAGCTGCAAGAGGCAGCAGCAGCCACGTGGGAGGACACAAACCCCTGGGCATCAGTCCCAGCTTAAACTGACTGTGAATCTTGCATGAGGCTGCAGCTGGAGGTGCCACTGCAGCACCTGTTGACTCTACAGCAGCCTAAAAGAGGCTCAGGTGGGAGCAGCCTGTGATGCTTGCAGGCACACCTCTGCTGAGGGATGAGTTTGGCCAGTGCAGACAAATATCCTGTGACCAGCCACTGGGCAGCCAAGCTCTTGCTTTGACCCTTGCTTTTCACATATCCCTCCTTTGTTTCAAGGATGTCTACTGGGGCTTTAGAAAGGTCTTTATGAGTGCTGATCTCTGCATTGGGGAAGATTTCTGTATTAAGACAATTGTTTCAGCTGCAACTACAGTTGTTTGGGTTTATACTACTTTGGCCTTCTAGACCAAGGGAGGATGTACAGAGGGGAGCTCAGGTTCCAACAATGCCTGCAGCCCACAGTGGTACTGTTCAGGAATTCCATTCCCACAGGACTGTGTGAAACACTTACCATATCATCATAATCCCTCTCTGGAAAACGATCTCTACTTGTGGAATGCATCTCATAGGGGTTGTTTGGCTGATATCCTGGGTTTGCATGGCCAGAAGTGGTCTGGACTCTGGGGAACATCCTTGGTCTATTATCAGAGATATTTATGTCGGAATACTCTGTCTCTATCAGGTTCCTCTTCTCTGGATTTTGTTTGTGTTTTGATCTTCAGAGGAGATGAAAGAACAAAGGAGATTTTAAAATACTATTTAGACTACTTACTTATTCAGTCCAACTTACTGATTTGTCCATTCCCACCTTATTTTGAATGCTCAGTCCTGTTCTGAAGCATGCAACAGATTTTTATAGCATACCTAGTGCAAAACCCTTATTATGAACACAAAGCAATGCAGTTTCTATTCAACTGTAAGAAATATTCTTACCTGACTGAAATAATAGAGACTGCTATCACTAAACTCAGGATAATGGCTCCAAACACTGTGCCCACGATTATAAGGATGAGTTCACTGTCTGGGGGGGGAAAAAAATCAAACAAGAAATCAATAATTCACAGTGAATATTAAAAAACAGGGGAGGAAGGAAGAAAGGAGAGGAAGGAAGGAAAGGAAGGAATTTATTTCCAGGCTCCTGGTCCTTACAACATTTTGTGGACACAGAAAGATTAAGGATCTGCATTAAGGACCATCTCTATGGATGGCTATTTTGACCTGAGCTCTAATTCCTAATACTATGCACTGAATGGTTTTACACATAGTTATAGGTGAGGGACGGAACAATTGGGAGGATGCAGGGGTTGTTTAATGCTAAATTGTGTAATTAGGTTTCAAATAAGCTCTTCCATGATTAGGCACATAAGGCAGCAGAGAAATTTCACGTTTTTCCCCTTAACATTTTCCTTCTATAAATGCAGAATGGTGGCACCCCTAGAGGCTACTACTTTTTTTGTTGTCTCAGACCGATTAAGAATTACTAGGTATTTTTCAAGACCATGATTAAAAATCACAAATTCTTATACTTACAGTCACTGCATTCCTCCCCAGAGAAGCCCACTGGACAACTAGAGGAGAGAAAAAAGGAAAAGGGGAAAGAAAGAAGAGGTGATCATTAGAGTCCTTTTTAATCCAAGTCATTCTATGAATCCATGATCACAAAACAATAGTATATTTCCCCCTTTTGTCAGCAATTTCTCCACAAAGCGTGTTCATTACAAGTTTCCTCTTTTACCCTATATTAATGTTAAATTATTTACTCTCATTAGAGTGAAACAATCTGAGATTTTCAGAGTGATTGGTGATCTTGCCACTCAAAGTTTCAGGTTCCCAATCTGAAAAGTGTTAAAAGGACCTAATTTTTCTACGAAAGAACTAAACTCTGCACATCTGAGGCACTTGGAGTTGCCATGCAATATCTTTAACAAAAGCTTTAATATAAGGTCTGTAAGGACTGGCAACTCTATCTTTGTCCCATAGTAGTTGCTTATATTTAAAATATATCAACTTTATGGTAAGAAATGTTCAATTTGGAGCAGTAGTAACTAAAAAAAGAGCTGAATTAATGGATATGGGGAGTGAGTTTCTCTGTTTTTCCACCAGAGCAGACAACCAGTCACTCATTTGGCCTCACCAGCAAACACTGTTCTGTTCTGATCCTGAGCTGACAGAAATAATTTCAGAGAGAAAACCGAGCAGGAATAACATAGGTCTAAAAGTTATCAGGAAACAGTCCCCTCTGATACCAGTGCAAATACTCCAGGGATTGGAGGCACGTTGGATGCCTGTTGCTTACTAAACACTTCATCATAGCAGTTCCCATGGCTCAGCCACGCTGTTGGAGCAGTTTTGTGTTTATGTGGTGAAGGATTTATCCTCTTCACTGCCTCACGGGTGACCTTGGGTCTCCTTGCCTTTCCTCCCAGGTGTTGTGGGTGCACACAAAAGGCTAATGCCAAGGAGTAACACCACCACAACTTGTGACACCACGGGAGCTTGTCCACCTGCTGTCCCCCTTGGGCACCTGTCTGACTGACGTAGCTGCAGCCTGTTCTGGATTGCAGCTGACCCCGTGGTAGAAGTTCTTCTCCCCTACCTTTGCCTACAGCACAGGAGCGCAATAAAAAGCTGAGTACTCACGCCACACAGTTTCCACCCTCGGTTTTGAAGTTAATCATGCATCTGCATTTTGGTCTCTCTTCTTCTTTTACACAGTACTTATGGAATGCTGCAGAACAGTTTTTACTGCAAGCTGTATTTTCAGGGAGAAAAACATTAGAGAATTGCAGATAGATTATTTTATTGCTCTGGAAACACACACACCCCGCTCTCCTGTTCTTTAAAGCATCAGAATGGCTTTTTTTAGGACTGTACCTATGTAAAACAAAGACTGAAATATAAAATAATAAAATTACAAGTAAACAGGCTGTGTTTAAAACCATCCAACTTCATCAGAAGGGAAATCTTCCATAGGCAAGCAATGGCCTGAAGTTTGATCTCACAGCAGACTTATATGGCAAACTGTATCAGTTTTAGACAGGCATGGGACCACAAAGGCCTACACTGGATCACATCTCATTGGGATTTATTGTAGCCAGCTTTCATAACTATATCATAAATTTTTGAATTATTTGTTGTTTTTCTTAAAATCTTAAATCTTAGTTTTTTTTTTTTTTTTTTTTTTTTTTTTTTTTTTTTTTTTTTTTTTTTTTTTTTTTTTAACTTCTATAGTGTGAAAATTTTAGTTTCCATAAGAAGAAAATAAGGTATTTCAAAGAAAATTAGATATATCACAGGGCTTTGGAGGGTAGCTAAAATATAAACAGAGCACTCACTAAAAGACCCAAAACATGAAAGTAAATAAAACCTTAACAACTAACAGTTCCCAAAAATGACAGAAATCATTCTTCTCACAGAAGCCTGACTAATTCCAGGTAATGCAAACCTAAAATTATGAACAAGGGACAAAGTCTTAACAGGTCACTGTAGTGCATCATGAGACTTCCAGTTCTGTCAGCTGCCTTCAAGTAACATGTAGAATTTATTTCCAAAATATGTCCTAGCAGAGAAGACTGTGAGTATAGAATTCAATTTGTTTCATCATTTACCTGTTTAGGTTTCAGTTCTTACCAGGACTCTAACAATGCATTTAAGGACTTACCTACTTACTGGTTTCAGTGATGATTCTATCAAGTTTTAATAATTTATTCTACTGGAATAAAATTATAGATTTGTTCAAAGTGAAATGTGAGGATGTGTTTCTGTGGCTTTCTTCACAGGATGCACATTCTCTGATTTCTAGAGGTCAGCACATTTTCCCAGCACCCTTCTCAAAAAGGGCTCAAGACAGGGAATAACTAGGTCAGCATTTAAGGGATAGATAAAGCAGAGAGGTTCTTACTTGAACAAGAGCGATCATCCCACTCTGTCTTTTCTAAATCAGGTTTGCATTTGCATTCTGGAATCTCGTCCCCTTGACACTCTGTGGTGTTTGTATCACATCCATAAGCATCACAAGGTTTTGCCTCTTCAAAAGAGAAACAAGGGACAAACCTGAATACCCTTTCATAGAAAGTAGTGCACTTGCCCAGTAAATCATAAACCAGTTATTGAGTAATTCTAAACTGAAAAAAAGCTGTAAGTCCTTTTCTTGGGACATCAACATTGCAGGCTTTCAGACCAGTCCTTTTTCTCCTCCTTGCTCTTTACCAGTTAAGGTCCTGTTTCCATCACATCTTCTGACCTTCTGTTTTTCAGCCTCCTAAAACTACCTCCCAAACCTTCCTGGCTCCAGTCTGTGAAAAGGGACAATCTTCCCTTAAGTTCATATTCTGAAAATGTTCTGACTCACCTTAAAAAAAAAACCCTACAGAAAAACCCCATACCTATTCTCCTCTTTTTTTTTTTTTTTTTTCCACAACTGAACTGTGAGACCCAGATCCTATCCAGTTCTAGAGAGATATAAACCTTTATGGGCATGCAGCTCGTTTCATGAGCAGAATCAGTATCCTGTTTTCCCAGCATGTTGCTCTTTAGATCCATGTCCTTGTGGTGGGAATGGTTTAAAGACCTCAGTGCATGGTATGCTGTAGAGGGATATATGACTGCACTGGTGCCTTGGGAGCTCTCTGTGGTTTCCTATTTCCTTCTCACAGCTGAGGTGGATACAGTCACCTTCAGAGACCAAACTCAGGCTTTAAGCCATCAAATGGACTCATAATTTTTAGCTATGCCTTTTAAGAAAGCTGATTTTAAAAGAGGAACCTATGTTAAAAAAAAAATTAAAGAGAGAAAATAAATCCTTATTTTAATTAGAAACTCTTTCTCCCAGTATTACATCTTTAATAATGCAAGATTTTACTGGTTTAGATCAACAAATCCCTTAGCTCAGTAGCTAATCAGTGAGCCCTCATTTCAACTACCATGGCTTATTATGGGAGAAGTCTAAAGAGAGTTTAATCATATTTTACCAGTAAAATACTGGCTTATTCTCAGAAGGAAAATACATATCTGTATATATTTTATCCTGATTTTTTTCCCACTTCTTAACACTCAGCAGGTTAAAACCACCACACCATTGTTTACCAGGGAATAAGTAGTTTCCTCGTCTTCTTTACAGAGGAAGTAAGAAGCATTAATAAGACAAAAGAGCCTAACACTGAATGGTTGAATTTTCAAAATTACCCAAGATTGAAATTTCAGCTCCTTAAAATCAACCAGGCTTCTGATTTGGTGGGCTCCTATGCCCAGAGAAATCTTCCAACCAGGTTTTAAGAACCTTTGTTTCTGCTGATTAATTATTTCTCTAGCAAGGAGTTACATACCATTATAAAGAGAGACATAGGAGTAGTTTTCACTTTTTATTGCAGTTTCTACTGCAGTCTTAACTGTCTCTTTAGTTGCAGATGTGTTCCGCATGAACAGGTTTGTCACTGTTACACTCAGTGAAGCAGAACTTCTGCTTCCACTAGGAAGAGGTCTGAAAAGGACAGATAGTACCACTTTAAAGTTTCACACAATCCATATAGATAGCAAGCTAGATGCATAGATGAGAGAAAATTTCTGCCAAATCTCCCTCTCTCCCCCAGCTTCTTTCTTCCCATAATGTGGGTAGTTTCCAAGAGACCTGAAAATGAGTGTTAGTCATGCTCAGGAATACATTAACAGCCATCTTTCCAGTAGGTCCAGGTGTAAATAGGTAGCTGCTGGATTTAATGCTAACAACATTGCTCCTTTGTGTGCTGTTGATACACAACTGACATTTTCTTGCTGGATTAGCTTCAAGCCAGCTGCAGTGCGGAGAACCTCATCTGTTAGACCCTAACTTTCACATGCTTCCATCAGCCTGTGGTGTCATCCAGGCATGATGTGGAGAGCCCACCCTGAAGCATGGTGAAGATAATTCAGGGTATGACCACAATGAATGCAGAAGGGTCTGTTTGTGATGTAGAGGTATCTGTGCACACTGTCTAGGTTGGGTTCAGCTCACAGCAGCCTTCCTGGAGCAAGGTGGAGAACAGCAGTGACTTCCCTGTTCTTCAGCTAAACCTCATGCTGCCAGGATATGCACACAGATATCCTTAAGTGGCAGATTGCTGTAGTTCCTCGAGGTGTTTCTGTGCCCCATGTCACAACTGCTCTGCTGGAATTACTGCCCCCACAACTCTGTAAGAACAACATTCTGCTTAGCTGCCTAATCCCTGGGGTGCACTGAAAGGGTTGACACTGTACTAGTATGACAGGTTTTGCTTGATGGGGGGGTAGGGAACACAGAGAAGCTGGCAGAGCTCTGGGGACAGTAACCTGTAACAGATGGGGATGGGAAAACAGGGACATCTCACAGGGTGTAGCTAGACCAGCAAGGGACCTATGCCCACAGCTATTTAACCACAACCCATTCTGTAGCATCTTTGCTCAACCTGATATCAGGAAACACCAACAAATGCCCAATAAAATGCGTTTTCTACACCTCCTGTAAAAAGGGTGTTTTTTAAATTAAACTGGGACTTCAAGCTGGGTAGCACTCCCAGGATGTCATAGGAACCTCAGTTAATTGTTAGAATTTCAGACATGTCAGATATCACAGGGAATGATAGTTACAGCATAGTGCTGTATCCTACATGATGCTAGAAGCAGGACATCCAGTGTGGAGCTGCCTCAGCCAGCCCATTTCACAGACACATTGGGGTAAAAATGGGGCCAGCATCCCTGCTTTATGAGGAAGCATTCTGAGCTGAACTCATCCCATATCTTTTCTTGAACTGAGAACTTCATGGGAAACAGATTAAAATGAGGTATGTGGAAGTATGTACTGTGCAAAAAATGAATGGCAAACTTACTTAATTTCTGCGATGACGGTTTCTCTATAGTCTCTTTCTGAATTATTGAAGGCCTTTTTAAACTATAAAAGAGAACGAAATTGGAGTTCAAGGCAAGCAGAAACATAGACCAAAATCACATGAACCACTGAGGCTTCAGTGGTAAAGTTTTAATACAGAATATGCTACTATAACTACAAATAAAGTAAGGTGATGTGTTAAATCCACCAGGCAAAGTGTTGCAGAAGAGGAAACAGTGGGGTGGTGCTGTAGAATATGGAAGAACAGGGAGTAGGGCCGGGCAGTGGAGGGATGGAGAATGAATGTCAGGCAGTGCATTGGGGTTAACTGGCTGATAGTTACAGATAGCCCTGTGCAAACTCATTGCTTAGGAAGGTGTCTCCACAGCACCAATCCATGTACAAGTAGGGAGAAGAGGGAGAAGTCAACCTCCTCACAGATGGCACCTGTCCCTGAGAGGCAGTGAAGTGGGATCATCAGGGCCTGATTTTGTGGGAAGAAGCACTGATGAAAGCATTGGGAACTGAACGAGATCAGAAGAAAAGTCACTGCTCTCCCTCATCCCATGTGAAGCAGGGAATAACCAGTGGAGGCAGCTCCAAAAGGAGGAGGCACCATGAGAAGAGGGTCAGATCAATTCTAAGGTCTAATTCAAGAAATGAAAGATAAACTATCCATCTTTGTAATATAATTCAAATGATTTTCTATGCTATTTTTTCACTTTTGCATTCTATTATGTATATTTTAGTCCTAAATATGATGCTCTTCTGTAGCCATATCATGAAAAAAAAAATGCTGGACAAAAAACTGAGAAAATATTTTTTAACATTCTGGAGGAACAACTTTTGGTCACTTTCTGATACAACATTCATAGTAAGAAATATAATAATATGTAGAAATTGATAACCATATTTGATGATTCCTGATTAACATCTGGTGAATATTTTTAAATCAGGTATCTGGTAGAGTTGCATATCTATTCTTCCTTACTGCCAGAAAGAGAAATAAGCAAATCCATTTGTTTCAACGTGGCAGTATAAATTAAACTTATTATTTTATTTCTCCAGGAAATCTATTACTGAATTTTATGTATAATCATAGAATTATAAAAAATGTGCAGTATCCATTTCACTAATAACATTAAAATAGTAATACTGGCAGACTTATGGAAGAGGCTGATTTTTCAGTATTTCGACAGTTGGACAGGCATTCAGAAAAGTTTGTGCTGGGTGGAATCAATAATTTTATTTTAATAAAATTAAAGTTCTTAATTTTTACTCATATCACTGAGTATTATTGAGCCTTCAGCAAACAGCAGAGATTAGAAACTCAATAGGCTGGAAAACTTCACTCAGCCCCATTGTTTCTGGAGAGGGAATGGTGAAAGATGCAGAACAATTTATAGGGAGCAGAACTCCCCAGAATAGAAGTGGTACTAAAAATGCAGATATTACTTCAGGGATTTCCTTCAGTTCAGCAAGAGCCATGCCTTTGTTCATCTGAGGGCAAAGTTTGAGTCTTTTAAAAATAGGTCTAAACTAATGTGAAACATTCTTTGAAAGAAGTAGACCTCTTGTAGAGTGGAACTTTTCTAGGCTCCACATTAAAGAGAGTGTGTGTCCTCTCTGTCTGCATGACATCCAGTACAGCATTAAATATATAGGAGGAAAAAACCATTGTCACTCACAAATTCTCTTAATTTGTTGAACAATTCTTCATACTCCATGGAATTTACAGCTTTAAGACTCTCACTGTAAGGTGCTTCCACTTTAACAGTCGCTGGGAATACTTTCCCTGGAATGAGAATAGAGAGTGTAAATTAGAAAGCATTCAAGAATGTCCAGTTTCACCTTAGAGTTCTCCAGCCTTCAGGAATGGGGAAATGCAATGCAGACAAAAAAGGCAGTGCTATTTTTCATATATGGGAGGGATCAGTAGAGGACAAATCAATTCAGTCACAGTGGGGATGTTCTTTGGCTGCCAGGGAAGAAGGCAGGATCCTGGGCCCAACCAATCTGTTCTGTTTATGAAACTGAAAAACATTAAATTGTCAGCATGGCCTGAAGCTAAAAGACTCTTTGTGAGGTATTACAGGATTTAGTGAGAAAAAAAAGTATATTAACGACTCCAAATTTGCAGCTATTAAAGCAGTTAAAGTGGTTCACTGTGGTTTACAGAGAAAGTAATTCAGAATCAACCTGCTTCTTAAGCTTCACAAGTAAATTTGAGAATCCTGCTTGCTGATCCTTAAATAAGAAGCCCTATTTTCTCACATGCTTGGCCTTTAGAAGCATTTCAGAGATACATTTCAATAGGACTCTGATGAATGTTTAGCAATGGGGAAAATTAATCTGATTGTTCAAAGGTCTTTATAAGTTTGGTCCTCTTAAAATCATTGCCATTAATATCGATGTCAAGTTTACACTTGCATTTTTTCCTGATTTTTACTCATTTTAATCTCCTGCACCCTGACAGTGAATTCACCTTCTTTTCCTAGAACATCAACCTCTTTGGCTGACACTGTTTTGTGAGATAGCAATCTAGGTCATTGTAGGAGTGTCTGTCTGCAAATCAAGATGTTACTCAGCAGTCACTTTCCCAGATTGATTGTGTTTTCAATAATAACATGAAAACAAGCTATATGGGAAGCAAAATTCACCTGAGCAGGTAACTATAAGCATTGATGCCCTTCTGCAACTCACCTCCGTAACAATTCCCATCGCTGTAGTAGAGTCCATATGGGCACCCACAGGTAAAGGTTGTATTTAAGGAAATACACGTAGCCGAATATCTTCCACAAGGATCTCCATGGCAGAAATCCCCTAATACCAAGAATAAAGATATTGACATTAGGGTTTCTTTGAAATTCCACAATAGTCAGTTCATATATAAAGTAATTCATATATTGAATAGTTCATATATACTTCTAGTAAAGGGATCTACCAGGTATATTTTAGAGAGTATAGATGCAATTGCAGAGCATGCAGCTCTTGCTTGTTTAATGTATAGTAATAGTTCTCCCTACACAATCCAGCAGGATGTCACAGCGAGGACATGGAGTATGGCTGAAATTCATTATCTGTCATATTAAGCATTCACAGTTCAACTCAATACAACTAAAACCAAATCAAAGAAAGAATGTATGTCAAGGCTTGCCAAAACCAGTGACTGTTAGAAAAGAGAGAAAACAATAGCCTGTGTGTCTTTAATACTGCACTGGTACCTACTTGCCTTATTATGACAGTGTCATAGCATGGTCAGCTACTGCATTAATAAAATGAGGGCTCCGAAGTGAAACAAAACACTACATTTTCTCAGAGTAATTACATATATTCTGTATAGTTTTAGAGTATGTATTTTATATCTATACATAATTTAAGTGGTTAATAAGTAATTAAAAGTTATATTTCTATACATCTTATATATAGGATAGTAATTACAGTTCTCTTCCAAGACACCAAGTTCTTTTTTTTCACACTGCCTGGTTTTTCACACTTCACTCCATAAGTACATTCTCATAGATGAGACATTTTCTCTGAAATGGGTCAAAAACTAGGAATGCTCATTCATACCCCTAAAAATAAAAACACTTAATGAATTTTTGTTGTTCCCATTGTGGACTGAGGGAATAACAACATGACTCCCAAGCTTAGTAGCAGAGTGAAAGCAAACATTACTTTTTCAAATTCTCTTTCATAGACAGTCCTGCATACATAAAATTGTATTGGTTAACAAACCAATACAAAACCATCATTGGGCAATTAGAAACCACACCCCTTGACTGTTTTCTTGCAAGTAAACAACAGGAGACAAACAACACCTGCAAGGACTGTTTTCTCTTCCCCAAGGACTGTTTGAATTTATCCCAGACTACTTTCTCAGGCCTGTGTGAGAAATTTAACTGACTTAGTTTCACAAAGACACTGTGCTGCTGCCTGATTCCTCACATTAAGCATCCACAAATTTTCATTTCCACTAAGGTTCACTTTCAAATATTTTTTCAGAGAACCTAGTGAAGCCAAATTTTTTTTTTCCTAAAGAAGAAGATCAAAAAAAGAAAGCAACAAAAATTCTAAACTCCTCCAAATACATTCCACTACCATCAAGCACCCTCAGGGAAGGGTGGTGGGAGATACAACATAAGTGAGGACATTTTACCTAAACGAGAAGGGCCTACTGGAATGGAATACGTTGGGATATGGAGAGCTCTTGGAACAGGGCTCTCCAGACAGGGCTCAAGGCCCAGCCCCACGACAGCACACGCCCCAGCTGCCGCACTGCCCACCATACAACAACCTAAGGAAAAAATTCTTGCAGGGCCAGTGCAAGGGCTAGACTGGAATGATCTTTGCAGGGATCCTTCTGTATCGCTCCTTGCTGAAGGAGGCAAAAGAACAGAGCAAAAAAAGAGCAGCCACCTCCAATCTTCCCGAAACTATTCAAGATCGAGCAAAGTCCAGCAGCAAAAGAGAGAAGATGGGAGGGTAAAAATGCCCAGCATATGGGTAACTTTGTCTCCTGTGAG
>WEIU01023088.1:665-34365 GCA_013389925.1 Aegithalos caudatus
CTCCCTCCTCCACCAAAAAACTCACCCAAATACATTTAGAAGCCAATAAAAGGAAAGAAGAGAACTGCAGGTATTCTTTGCAAATACAATTACATTAAGCACAGCAAACTGTTAGCTACCAGCACAAAAACCAATTTCTGCTTGTTTCGAGATGAATATATAAAATTGTAATGAAAGGTTTCATGTAACTCTAACACATTTATCAATAGGGTAACATCATAATAAAAATGTATTTTTATGGGGAGAAAAAGGACTCCATCACTTTGTTATAGAGCAGCACAATCTGCTTGTTCATCATCTACAAATCTGCAGAGTGAAGAGTGATCAGAGTTACCACCATGGTAACACAAGCATCAAACTTCCTTAACTTTCTCCTCTCAGTCCTCCTCCTTCACTGAATGAAGCTGAGTGATTTTACAGCCAAAGGAAATCAACAAAAAGAGGACATGCCAAAGGGGAACATGACCTGAGAATGCAGGTGAAGTAGGAAAGTACAAGTAGTTATCCTGGATTAATGGAAAGGAAAATCAGAGACAGTTCTCAGATGTGGTTTTTGGCAACTGTTTGCTTTAATTTAACCACTAATACTGAATATCAACCAGGGAATGTACCCTCTGTGACTGAAATGATAAATTAAAACATATAAATAGAGGATGGCCATTCTTAACACATTTATTGGCTAATGGTATTCAGAAAATTAAGTATACAAAGAGAAGAAAATAAAGTTTATAAATCAATGTTATAGGCTAGGTTCTGATTGCTTCAGTCCTGGGCAGTTCCATTACACCTCTTGCATCTCTTTTCATGAGTAAAGTAGGAAGCATTAGCTCTAAATCACTGCAAGACACACATAATTACTTAATCCTACACTGAAGGGCCATGTGTGACAGTGATACAGCAGTCCCTGTGAAATACTGGAGAATCTCCTTAGTATTTCTAAGGAACAAAAAAATGCTGCCTCATAATCCACATTTGTAGAAGATTTATTAGAAATCTGAATTGAAGTCAAGCCTTTTAGTGGTCTCCATTTTCTGGCTGGTAAATCTAATGGCAGGATAGACTTTCAAATGCAGTAATATTGATCTGGGCAATGCAGCATCAGTAAATTAAAGTCAGCTTTTAAAAAGCTCCTCATGCCAACTATATTGGAGGCATATGCCACGAGAGGCTGCAGAGAAGATATCTGAAATCACACAGAGTCAGGGCTGCACAGAAGAAAGTTAAAATGGAAAGATTTAAAAACTTTGAAATGTTATTTGTTTCAATAGAATTTTATTTCTCAAATATTCCAGTCTTATATTTTTCAGTAGTCGACTGGAAGTTTTTAGGTGGCAGAATCAATGTCATTGTCACTAATTAGATGTGGGTGAAGGGTTTTTCTGGGAGAAGCAGCAACCAAACACTCAAGATTGCTCTTTACTTAAGTTTAGAGTGCTAAAACCTTTGCAGTTCTGCATCAGTTTTGTGTCCTCCCTTTTGGCATTCAAGGCCAGCAAACAAAGGAATTGGTGGTTTAAGGGGAAGAGACTCATCCTGTACCACAGGGAAATTCTTCCACTCCTGTGCAACAGCTGTCTCCCTTTAGAAGTCCACACAACCATTTTTCCCCACTGAAGGGAAAAAGAGCTTCTTATATTCTCTCTCAGAAGGGTTATTTTTATCTGGCTGACAGCAAGACAAAATTACATTCAAATGCTGTTTTGTAGGGCTACAAACTGTGGTAGGAGGAGTGGAGAGGTAGTGAACAGGGACCAATCCATCTAATCCCAAGTATAACGTTTTGGATTTAAAAACTGGATCCATCGCAAATTTTCTTGTTGTGACACAAGAAAGAATAGGAAATACAAAATATATACATATATGCACAGGTTCTCTTCATTCAGCTCTTTTTGCTTAAGGTAATACTTAAAAAACCTGGAACTGAGAACAAGCCAGGTATCAAATCTGCTGTAAACCTTAAAATAGGTTCTATTAACATTAAAATTCAAAGATACATTGAAAATATCCCAGAGAGTATTTAGATTTGACCCTGGAAATCAATGAGCAAATTTCAATATAAACCCTGAGTTTGGAAAACACCTGGATAATGGCAGAAGCCTTTGCACTTTATAGTGATTAATAAACAGTTTGTGCTACAACCAGCAATAGAATATAATTGAGTAAGTAATTTCCAGAACTCAGGGGTACTAATTTAAAATTGCTTCCACCTCTTCCTCTCATAGTGCAATCTACTTACCTACTTCTCAATCTACCCATCACAATCACATATTCTGCTTATGTTAGACTTAAGTTAACTTGTCTTGAAAGGTCTGAAGAACAATTCTTTCTCTGCTACTTTGGTCTTTCCTAAACTGGATTTTTTTTCATGGGAGCAGGACTACTATTATTTCACTGTTTATTTACAGAAATAACTGTAAAATGCAGAAAACACAGGATTAAAACAAAAACACATTGTTTTTCTTTTGGTTTTATATTCCTTGACTATGTTAAATGTAGAAAAATGCAAAATTCTCTCATCATATAATGAAGTAGTTTGGCTATTTAAAATAAAATAAAGTAAGATACATGCTCCACAAAAATGCAGATGTGACAGCATTATACCATACTAGAGTATGCTTGAATGCTGTTTGAGAAAAAGAGTTAATCAGTGACAGGATTAATATGGTAAGAACAAATATAATTTGGTAGAAGCAAAATAAAAGGGTAGCCCTTGGAAGGATGAAACTAATCAAATCAGTACAGAGGGACCAGTGAAAGATTTGCAAAAACACTTGAACACTGAGCAAAAGTGAGGTTGCAGGGAATTGGACACAGGACCCTTTCCTGGGAAATAGCTCTGTGTGTGTACAAAGTGCACCTGGCATGGAGGACTGTGAGTCTTTGGGCTTGGTTATTGATGACACTTGTTCAAAATTCACACAGGGATATCCTCTGATAATTGGCAATTTCTGTGTAAGTGGTGGTAGTTTGTATAGCTTTATCTCTCTTCTTCGATTTTGCATAACTTGAGGGGAATCACTGACAGCGTTTCAACCATTTTGATTGAAAGATTTCTTTTATTTGTCAGCTGCAATCACTGTTCCACTTACTCTGCAAGGCTAAAGCACCTCACTATTTATTTTTTTTTGCTACTGCTCCCAGGTTGACTTAAATCAACCAGAACATCCCATGTTAACCCAAAATTGCTTTTAGACATCCAATAATCACTGAGTTCTCACCGCCCTTTGCTCCAGGTACAAGTGCCTATCATTAAATCTGCTTATTTAAACCTGTACCACGACATTCCATTTCCAGCATGTTGTTCCATAAGTAAAAAGAAGACAACAGCTGCACAAACTCAGTTATGTTGCTTGAACTGTAAGATGCTTAGATACAAGAGGGCATAATATGCAAACTTAGGCAAAAGAAAACCTAAGCTTAAGTCATGATTTACAGCCACAACTGTCACTTATGCAGCTGAAAGTTTCTATCATCCTCTCTCATACAAAGAAGTAGACTTTATGCAAAACTATGTCATGATTTCATTTCCAATGGGGACAGCATTCTAGGATACCTAAGGAATTTACTCTATTCTTACACAAATATGCATATTTTATATATCTACCCATGCACATGCACCCATCCCTCAGTGATATCCTTCCTCCAGACCTCTCCCCATTGGAACATCTTGGTCAGGAACTCAAGCAAGCAAGCTCAATTAACTCCCTATTTAGGGAACATAATCTATGGGACATGAAAAGTAATCTGAAGAGTCAATCATAGAACAACAGGCAGAGGCTTAGTTTTACATTTAAAAATTAAATATATGCATTCAGATAAAAGCATGCCACAATGCAATACCAACCAGAGAGCTATCACACCCATGTTCATCCTCAGGAATGTCTCCACTGAAATACTATCTGAAGACAGAACTTATTTTCATAGCAATGTAATCACTGCAGCTTCTAATTCTATATTCTATAAATCTTAAAAGCATATTTGGCATTAATGTAAGTCTAACCCTGAATCAGGAATAATGGTGGTCTAAGGAAAAGGCACCCACTGCCATCACTGCCTTAGTGGTCTTTGTTCACAGTTCTTCCTCGGCTGAATTGTGTTCAACACTGCCACAATAAAAGGATGCACTCCCTCTACTGCTCTGCCTCCCTTCTGCTGCCCTACACAAGACTTAATGAAATAAAGTAGTTTTTCCCAAAGTCTCTTGACACTATTAAAAATGCAGCTTCATTCATGCACTTTGGCTGGATTTAACACATTTACTGCAGTTACCTATTCCTTCTGTAGCACAGAGGTGACAGCACTGCAAGATAACAACCCCCTGAGGAACAAGACAGGTGTAAACAGACAAAGTAAGATATATTCTTCTGTTTGACCTTTCCTCTTCATGGCCAGAAGTGGGTGGATAGCTTTTAACCCCTCGCCACTCTTGCCCATACGTAAGTTCACTTTTATTATTTCCCCCACACCTAGTTATTTTTGGCCCTTGAAAGATTCTTTTTTTTGGTGATGAATGAGCTAAGAGAGACCTAAAACATGAGCTGAAATAAGCATTCAGAAAGACCAAATGTTGATGCAAAGAAGGGTAGCCACAGTGTTCCAGATCTTGATCCAGAACTGAACTTGCTCATTTTTTTCCTCACATCAGACTTTGCTCCAAGTTCAACTTTAAGCCAAAACCTTTTGCAAATAAAAAAGGCCTCATATGGACAATTTTGGAATTGATTAAAAGCAAATAGTCTGCAATAGAAGCTCGGTTGTGGAACTCTTTACCACAAGATATTGTTAGGTTTAACTAGATTAAAAAATGATTGAATATTCCTGTTACCCATTTATAAATATTAAAAAGAGATGGCAGGACTTTGAGAAGATTAAAATTACATGCTTTGGGGTTTAAGCTAATTTTAATGGAGATTTAGCAGAAGCCCCCTCTGTGAACATGTCTTTTACAGCATCTTTCCAAAGGTTTTCTTGTGTCTCTTTGTGAAAGCAGCTTATATTCAGCTGTCTCAGTGGCTGTATCTCAGAGACAAGCATTTCACAGGAGACTTGATTTTATTTTATTATCAAATGGCAAGTTTTGGGTATCAAAAAATGGAATAGCTATGGCTCTATCAGATATCAGGGGTTGTTGAGCAGGAGACCCTAAACAGGGGATGCCTGTATAGACAGAAGGTGAAGATCAGGTTCAGGTTGCTAAAAAATACCTGTAGCAACCCATGGGAGAAAAATACCTTGTGTGTTGAAAGTTCCACTTAGTAATAGGGATTGTAATATTTATTTTAAGCCTACAGTGAAGTGCAGTATTTATATCCAGGAGCCAAGGAAAGGATGAGCTCTGAGTCACAAAAATTTATCACGAAACTAAGGTAGCCAAGACAGGGTAAACAAATTGATTCCATTTGTCCAGGAATTCTGGTAATTGCAGTTTCTGGCTAATCCAAAACTAGCTAAAACAGGACTGAACTACATGGAGAGGTGACAGAGGAGATGTGTAAATCTGCCTGGGTGTGGGGCCAGGGCCTTGTGCCTCTCAGAATGGTTTGGGTAGGAAGGGACCTTGAAAATCATCAAGTTCCAACCCTCTGCCATGGACAGGGACACTCTTCACTACACCAGGCTGCTCAGAGCCCCATCCAGCCTGGCCTTGAACACTTGAACACTTCCAGGGATGGGACAGCTCAACAGGGAAGAATTTCTTCCTAAGACCTAGCCTAAACCTACCTTTTTTCCATTTAAAGCCATCACCCCTTGTCCTATCACTAGTTCTGTGATCCTATCGCTTGTTTTCTATGTTCTTTTATCATTATTTTCCCTTTTCTTTTCTGTTCTATTAAATTGCCTTTATCACAACACATAGTTTTACCTTTCTCCCATTCTCATCCCACTGTGGGGGAGTGAGTGAGCAGCTGTGCTGTGCTTGGCTGCCTGCTGGGTTAAACCACAATGAGGTCCTTGTATTCCAGCTACAGCATCAGGTAGACACTTTTCCAGGGAAATTTCCTGGCCATTTAAATGTTCTTGTTTCATTGCATAGTGGGGGGCATTCCATTTAAATATGAGGGATAAGGGCTGTGGTTATTAAACAGAAATTCACCAGCTGCACCCTCCAGACACAGACTCCCAATACAGCAAAAGCACATTTCAAATTGTGCTTCAGTTGCACAAGAAATGGCTTTTAAAAGCTACTTCAGGAGATGCTGACAGCCAAGATGCAAAACTCAGCTCTGGCCACAAAAGTATCCCCTACTTATGGTCTGCTGTTAAATACCCCTGACATCCAACACAGCCAAAGGGCTTCCTTCCTCTTTTTGATGCAGAAAAGCTGTGGGGCAGTGTCAGACCACAGTGAAGAACACAGCCAGCACTAACAGCACTTAAGTCTATCCCCAGTAGCTAAACTGTCCCTAATAATTTTCCCATGATACTAAACTTGCTGCTGATGTTGTAAAGAGATTGGATTTAGATACAGATCTTGTCGTGCAATTGCAGGATAATAAGAATGCATAAAGTGTGCAGCAGCCACTAAAGCATCCTTTTAATCAACTAGTCAGGCACAAAATTCACATCACATTTATGTTTCTAGGCTTTTTCTGTGAAATACAGTGACTCTGCATAACACAAGCTGAGAATCAGAGCCCTGTGTTTTTGTTTTCTGTGCAACAAAGTGTGGTTTGTTACAAGGCACTTCAACTAAGGCCCCCTACATAACCTTGGTGCTGAGGGTAAACACTGGATATTTATTCTTAATGACCACAGTCATTTGGGGAAGCAATGATAAAAATCTTGAAACAAAAGAGCTTTAGTCTCCCTTTAGCAGCATTTAATTAACTTACCTTCCAAAAGCCCAGCTCCACTCCTAGGGTTTTTTTTTATTCACAAGCAAACAATCACTGATTTTGACAGCTTGGTTTACTCTGTACTCACTGCTGAGTGCCTCAACTTCCTCATCCTTAGCTCTGGCTGTTATCTCAGCAAGTGCTTACAAAAATATAAACAAACAAAATAACTTTTGCACAGAAATTTTAGTATCTCTACTATCTAAATTATTAGTTAGCAATATACTGTTAATGGTATTTTTTTTTCCCCCAGAAGTCATTACAGACCTTTCCATCCCTTGTGGACTGGAGATTAACAGACACTGCCACAGGACATGTCAATAACGGTGACCAATTTGTCCAAAATATCAAATGGTGACCAATTAGTCCAAAATATCAAGTGATTCATCAAAATTATCAGTATTATAATAGGATTTTAAGGCAAATAAGATACATCTTTTACAATGGAAGTAAAGAAAAGTTCAAGTAGCTGCAAAAATGATTCTTCTGTTGTACTAGTATTTATTGGAAAAGTCTGACAACCAAAAGAGAAGCTTTGTATCATAAAAAAGTTTGATTAATAAATATGAAAACCTTGCAGTCAAGATGAGATTAAATTAAATACTTCAATTTATCTCAGATTTTCTTAAGGTCACATTTTCTAATGGAAAGTACTTGTCAATGTTGACATGGAAGTTGTGTTATTTCTTCATCAATTTGAATTTGCAGCTTTCTGCTTAGCATTTTTGGCTGAAAAGTTCAGCCCAGCCATAACAATTGGTTAATTTAGTAATGAGAAATGCTTGACTCCTATCTTGACTAATTGCTCAGTTGCCTTGTGCACTGTGATAAATAGACAATCTCTGATACATCCACAGTACACTTGGCTCCCCTCTGAATACACCATGGTGCACAAGAGGAAAGAAGAGACATTTCTGAGTATGTCACAAGGAAAGCTTTTGGCTTTTAACGTCAATGCAGAATAGTTTCCCCATGTGTCACTGGAAGACCTGGTTGAAAGTTCAATCATGAGAAAAATGCCACACACACTTTGTACTGAGAGTGACTGGAACATGTTTGCCCAGAGACTTTGTGGAGTCTTTATCCTTTTGAAATACTCAAAGTTCAGCTTCCCTGAGCCAGCCCTTGCACTGAGCAGGAGGGTGGAACCACACAACCTCAAGAGGCTTTTCCCAGCCTCAGCAGTTCTGTACTTCTCTTTGGTCCATACCCCCCAGAAAAAAATGTTACAGGTTTCAAATCTCATCTGTTCCTCCCCCAGAGCATTTACCAGTTCTCAGACAGCCTTGAGATGACACTGAACAGATGCCAGAGAGCAAACTGTCACCCTCACAAATGGAAACTTTAACTCCTATACCACAGAATCATTTTCTGGTACTTCTGTGACACCATGATCCTTGCATTCTTGGCTGCACTGTGATCCAGTTTTAACAAAAACTGTGGAAGCTATTCCCAACCAATGTGTTCTCTAACATGTTACTCTGCCACCTTCCTCTAGCTACTTAACAAGTATTCAAGAGATGGGCAAGACAATATTTTCTACTCTGAAAGAGGACTATCAGTCAGCTACAACAACTAGATTACTTAAATTTCTACCTCTGGGAAGCACCTGAGTCTCTTTGGGGTGGTTTTTTTTTGGCTTGTATGGGTTTTTTAGGGACATATGTACATTGTACAATATGATGCTTGTTTGCATTTCCAATAATTAACACACTGTCTTCTGCCTCTCACTGAAGAAACTATTGCTCTATCTCCACTTCTACTCATTTGCTGTGGTGTTATGAAGCTCATTTTAGATGCACAGGAATTTCCCACTCAGCTGAGTAAGGACTTATACACATTGTAAATCTCACTTTAAAGATAAGTAAATAGAAGTCAGGTATAGACATATTTTGTTTTAACACGAGAGCATCTTTAATACTTAAAGTAATTATTGTCTGAGCTGCTTAAATTCTTAATAATGGTATTTACAAATGCAAATCCATTTCATAAAGCTTGAGCTGCAATTTTAAAAAGTCTACAAATTGTACATGGTCACAGCTGGGGTTTTTCTTCAATAAAAGGAAAGTCAGAAGTCACTAAAAGTCGGTTTAGGGAGTTGTTCTGGTTTGTTTTTAAAGGGAAATTCAAGGCTACAGAGTCATGCAGGCTGGATGGATTTTCCTTCTATTCTCAACCCCCTGTACTGGAAAAAAAGAATCCCACAACAAAACAAATAAACCTCATGAAAACCCAACTCACTTCTGCAGACAGCATCTATGAGCAAGGGTCACACATCAACAGCTGTAAATATTCTGGTAACAGATTCTGGTAACAGACTTATATATCATTTCACTGTGCTCATGTCTTTTACATGGTCTTGAATTCAGGCTCTGGGGGTTGTCCTGCCTTGTTCTCTTTCACTCACATCTTCTACCACACTGCAGCTGAAATGCAGCTGTCAGCTGTTCTCACAGTTTACATTTATTCAGTCAGCTCTCTAAAAAGGATCCCTGCACTTGATCCAATGTCAAGAAATTTTCAGGTAAAGCTGGCTTGGAGGAACAAAAGAGACATGAGTGAATCACTTTTTGTCACAAAGCTCTGCTAGTAAACATGGATTTTCAAATCAATGCTAATTTCAGCAAAAGGTTCTTTTAGAATACAACCAGGTGACATTTAAACACATTAGAGTGAATCATTTCAAACTTCAAAAAGTGAAATATTTCAATTTTTGTTTGGAATTTGTTTCTGAGTGTGAGGATTATAGTATAAAAAAGGGATACTTAACAGTCACCTCTACCTCCCCCTACTGTAATGTTTCAGTCAATCCCAAATAATTTCCATTTTCCCCTCTGGAAAAAAGAGTCTCATAAAGACTTCATGCTGACAGATTACTTCTAATGGGAATGCATACAAGCTTTCAAACACTAAAGTCTGTCACAGCATTGTAAAACCTCCTGCACTCACAGAATGTGAGAAAACTAAACCCTTTGCTGATACCTACATCAGCAAAAGCCTATTCCTTGAGTGCATTTGTCATTTCATGACTAAAACATGATTTAGGAAATCTTGGTGCTAAATATCCACCAAGAGAACTATATTCTTTAGAACATCTCACTACTGCCATGTCCATGCATATACATTCAAGTATCCATCATATATAGCCCCTATTTTTTAAATTTCTTTTTTTACACAGTTCTCAGAGACAGCTTTCATTCACTTTCCCCTCTCACACAAAGGTCAGTAATTGTACTATTTTTGCTTTATTCTCACTCCCATCAGTTCTGCTCTGAGTGTTCATGTCCCATCTTGTCTCTTTAGATTTTACACCTCTGAGTGCATGGTCTATACCTCACTTTATATCACATTTTAAGAGATTAAGATGCTGGTCTTCTCTAGGTAGCAATAACTTGGTCTGTGCTTTTCTGAAACACAATTTCCATATGAAAGATGTTTCAGCCAGATGACATGAAACCTAAACAAGGTGAATTAACTCAGGGTATGAGCTTAAGGCAATTATGAGAACTGCAAATAACAAAAGGAACATCTATTAATAGCACCATGTAGAGAGAAAGACACAGTACCTGGAAAAAAGCTGCAGTTTTAACAGCCAAATAGAGTTTGACACAGCAGCAAAACATCAGCCAAATAAGCAATGAGCAACTAATTTGTTAGGCATGCTTAGCCCACCAAAATGATGACTGATGACAAGATGTAATGCCAAGTGCTTACACTGAATACCAGGAAGAGTAAGCTCTTGCAGCTCAACAATCTTAGGTTTTTATTTCCTATTTAGAGTTGTTAAAGTGACACTTCAGACACAGACCTGAATGCAGTAGCAAAATTTCTACTCACTGTGCAGTGTATCAGATAAATTCTTCAAATATTTTGCTGCTCTGTTGGTATCACCTTTGCTCTTCTTTTACCTTTTTAAGAGATGAGGCTGAACCCCAAGCACTCAAACAAGCTCCTGATAGGGTGGACAATTACTACTACAATACTGTGGTTTGTCTTTGCATCACCCTTTTTTTTAACTGTCCCTCACTGGAGACAGGAAGCATTTTACAAGAAGGATTAATAAGAACTATTTAACAACAAAGTTCACTTTTGAAATGAAAATGTGCAGTCAAACTCTAATGCTTCTAATAACTTCAGTTCATTCTAGGGAATTCATGCTTTCTTTCTTATTCTCATAATTTCAGTATGTGGAAGTAAACCAGGTTAGCATAAACCTCTTTGAGCCTTTTCTATCCAGTGTACATTATAAATTAATTTTGCACTGATCAGAATGACAACCTGGAGCTTTATTATATCCCAGACAGTTTAGTTTCCCACCTGGAAAATAATTCACTTAATAAGGTATAAAGGACTTGTAAGGAAAAATAATAAAGTAATGCAGGCTAATCAATAAGAAAGTTTGAAACATAAGGCTTCAGAATGCTAAATTTAACAGTCTAGCAATGATTTTTCCCAGTGTTAATAATCCAGCACTAAATCACTTTTAATCTTAAATTTTTATGTCAGACTGGAAAATCAAATCACCCAAAGCAGCAACCACACCACCAATGCCCATGTCAGACCTCATAACCAAAATTACAGCACTTTCCCCCTCCCCAACCCCCTATTTTGTATAACAGCAAAGACCCTAAATCAGGCAGGAACACACAGGTTAGCCCTTGTGACGTCCAACAATTCGTAGGGTTCCACTAATAAATATGAAATTATAATTTAAGGCACTTTTCAAGAAGCACAGGGATAGCAGCTCTCTACTTTTACAACACAGGCTGCTTCCGAATTGGTCAGTGGGAGCAACTGTGCCAACTAATTAAAAAAAAACCACAAAAACAAAACCAAACAAACCCAGGAAACCCAAAACAAGATCAAAAGAACCCAAACCAAATCAAAACAAACAAACAAAAAATATGGAAACCAACCAATCCCCAACAAGCCCAAGCAAACCAGTCCAAACCAACCAAGCAACCAAAAGAAAAAAACCAACCAAACAAAAAGAAACAAACCAAACCAAACAAACAAAACCTAAAAAACCAACACCAAAAAACCCACAAACCCAAGCAAACCAATAAAAAACCCCAATCCAAACAACAAAACACCCCACCAAAAACCCAAAATCTAAAACCAAGAAAACCCCCAAACCAACCAACCAACCAGCCAACCAAAAGAAAAACAATAATAACAAAAAACCCCAAAACCCCTCAAACAAACCTCAAAGAGCCCCACACAGTTTTGTTTTCCCTTCCCCATGCTCTGACCCATTCCCATCATTGCTCCTCAGCCTGTCCTGCTCCAGCACAGCAGCTCCGTGTCCCTCACCTGGCCTGGCTCTGTCCCCTAAGGGCTGCAGCTCTTCAGGGACACCCCTGGGGCCACCTCTGCCCCTGGGGAAAGGTCCCCAGTGTGTCCCTCAGATGTCCCCAGTGTCCCTCAGATGTCCCCAGTGTCCCTCAGATGTCCCCAGTGTCTCCCTCAGATGTCTCCAGTGTCCCTCAGATGTCCCCAGTGTCTCTCAGATGTCCCCAGTGTCCCCGAGATGTCCCCAGTGTCCCCCAGATGTCCCCAGTGTCCCTCAGATGTCCCTGTTTGCAGGTGGCACATGCAGGTCACAGCCCCTGCTGAGGGCTGGAGGTCTCTCCTCTGACCTGGGGCAGCCTCCCCACAACAGCCACCCCAAATCAGGACTTTTCCCACATCTCCTCTGTTGTGGTTTAGGGAAAATTTGGGAGGAAACCTCCAAACAGGGTCCCTTTGGAAAAGTAAACCCAAATGGCCCCTCCCACAACTGGTCTGGGAAATAAAACCTCCTTAGAGAAAAGTGGAAAAAGCTATTTATTTAACAAAGTGCTCAGAACATAAAAAATGAATAATATGAAACAATAAAACCTCTCACTGCTCTGAAGAGAGATGGCAAAAATTGAGGAAGTCCTTGCCACTTGCTGTGGGTGTAACTCAGCTCTCCCAGTCTCTTATCAATCCCTCCAGTGCTGCTGGAAAATGCCAAGGTCCAGGCCCTGGTGGGCTGCAGGTGTGAGTTCCTGGTGCTCTCCTGGGTTTTTCAGTCCAGGATGGGTTTAAACAGTTCCAAGAAAAAAATAAAAAAAAAACAGTCTAAGGAGCTTCTCTGCCTCAGCTGTCTAAAACTAACTAAAAGCAAAGAGATCTCTGTCCTGCTGTCTGTCTGTGCTGCAGATGAACACACTCTGGGGTGGAATGTGGAGAAGGGAGTGCAGCTTCTCCAATCAAACCCTATGCTTCTTCTTTTCCCCCTTGGCTCTCAGAACCAGACTGAAAGGTACAGAACACAATATCCAATACAAACAGAACAGATGATGGGGATATAAGCATCACAAAGTCACCCTAGGACATCCTCCCTGTGCCAGCTCCAGCTCTTCCTTGTATCCCTGGGGAGCTGCAGAGTGCATTCCTGGAAAGCTTTGGAGGGAGAGGGAGTGTTCCCAGCTTTTCCAGAAGGACTGGAGAGGGGTGAAACAACACAGGGCAGCACATGGCCCCCTGCCTCAGGCATCCCTGCAGCTCCCTGCTGCCCAGACAGGGCTGTTCATGCCTCAGACACTTCCATAGGATCCTGGGTGATGTCACAACCCTGACATCCCCATGGAACATCCCTGCAAGTGTTCAGGACCAGGCTGGATGGGGCTCTGAGTGAGCTGACCTAGGGGGAAATGTCCCTGCCCATGGCAGGGGGTTGGAACTAGGTGCTCATTAAGGTCCCCTTCGAAATTAAACCATCCTGTGATTCCATGATTTGAAAGACACAATAAAGTTATTGAATACATATCATTTACTACCAGGCAAGGAACAGGAGGGTGAAGTTGCACTTGGGAGAGAAAAAGTAGTAGATTTTGTTTTAACCTAGTCTAGTTTAATTTGCAACAAATTAGAATCACAGAATTCTTTGGGTTGGAAAAGACATTTAAGATCTTTATGTCCAAGGTTAACCTAATAGGGCCAAGCCCATCACTAAACCATGTTCACAAGAGCCACATTTTCACATCTTGAAATGGCTCCAGGTACAACAACTGAGCCACTTTCCTAGGCAGAGCATTCAAATGCTGATAACTTTCTGAAAGTTGAGCCTGTTTTGGCAACGACTTTATCACAACTCATGAGCCTTCTCATCCTATTTTCTCCCCTGTCCTGATGATTAGCTTCTGCATGAGAAGCTGGGTGGGGATTTGATCCTTAATCACGGTTAACTCATCACAGGAGTATGTGTGATGTCTGCAACAAGGAGTCCACAAAAAGAAAATTAAAAACAAAAAGAAATTAAATGAGGATTTTAAGAACACAAACCACAGCTCTAGGCTGATGATTTGTTGCCCACTAAAGAGAAAGAGAAAATGTTCCTTGTCTGAGTGAAGCAGCCAGCACATCTATTTTGTGCAATACTAAATATAACATTACAGCTAATCTGTTCAATTTATAGCACCAAGATAGCTTTTCTTGCTTCTGTTGTCTGGACTATTAAAACATATCACCATAATAAAATAATATCTATAGGGGTGTCGTGGTCTAACCTCAGCTGGCAAGTAAGCCCCACGCAGCCACTCAATCACTCTCCCACAGTGGGATGGGGGAGAGAATCAGAACAGTGAGAAAACTCATGGGTTGAGATGAAGACAGTTTAATAGATAAAGCAAAAGTCGTCCACACAAGCAAAGCAAATCAAGGAATTCATTCCCTAATGGGCAGGCAGGTGTTCAGCTATCACTCTTAATGTGCCTCTTGTCCTGGTTTTATATGCTGAGCATGAGGCCCTAGGTTTGGGATGTCCCTTGGGTCAGTTGTGGTCACCTGTCCTATCTGTGTCCCTTCCCAATGTCTCGTGTTTAGCATTCTATGATCACCTAAAAGCCTTAATTGAGAGGATTTTTGTCCCCTCCTGCTTTGCAGAATCCCTAGCAAGGAGTCACAAGTAGGCTGCTGGTATCCTGAGACCAAATACTGCCTGAAAGACAGGTAGTGCTGAAGAAACATTATTCTTTTCTTCAAAATTACTGACACCCTATCAGCACTTGTCCGTAGACAAGAAAGAATCCCACTTTTCTGAATTTTGAATTTTTTGTCCAGTTTTGGTGTTGCCTAGGAATGAGGGCTGCCTGCCCAAGGACTGAAGCAGCTGCCTTGGTGGAAGCAAAAAGGACACTGATTATGAGCACACTCCTTAGCTATTTGTCCCTGGACCCCATGCTTTGCTAACAATTGTCTCTGAGACACAAGCTCTGGGCTCTGTCAGACCTTGATCTCTGCTGGAGCTGGCTTTGGAGAACATCCAAAGCCAGTCTGGGAAAGTCTTTTTCAGACATATGTCTGTGCTGAATACATAAATCCTGCCAAAATACTGCATCTCCTTGAACTCCTCTGATTTCAGGCAGGAGGGATGGAACCCTGATTGTTCTTACAGTTCTCATTTTATAAAAGGCAGTTTTCATTTTATAAAAGCTTGGAATATCTTGGTTTTCAGGTTCAAGAGAAGTCACTCAGTTCCCTCTCCCTTATAGCTGCTCTAATGAATCTACAGGGTGATTTGTGAGAGGGTAGGTTAGACTTGGCCAATCTTTGGTTATCTGCTTCCCAACCCAGTTGTGTGAAGAAGGCAAAGAAAGAGCAGAGCAAACCTCAGCTTTTCTCAAACCTATTGGTCTTTCACATAACAGTTTTGTATATTGGGATTTCCTGGAAGTTCTACACACATTTTCATGTGTTATTTCTGAGACAGCCTAAGAGGAAATGAAACTCCAAGCAATCTGCTTTGCTCTTGTACTTAGCAGTGTCAGAAGTGGGATACCAAGCTGAGGCCAGGGCCACAAAGCTGAGGGATGCACTCTCACTGGAAGTCAAGCTGTATTAGAGGTCCTGTGACTCAGCTGTTTTTGTATCTAAATCCCTATTCTCACAATTCTGTTAGGAAGTCTGGCCTGTCCCATCTGGATGTGCCCTTGTCATTAGAAAAAAAGCCCCCCAGATTCCTCCGGTCATGGATGAAAACCATACACAGGGAACAATTTTTCCTGTTCTCCCAACAGTCATAATCACCCCATGGACATGGAAGCTTCTGATTCATATTTCAGAGGGTGCCAGCAGAAGAAGCTTTTGGAAACCTGATGCAACTCTCCAGGTTCAGCAACAAAAGGCAAGTCTGGTAGAATTTTTGTCACTAAAACTTTCTTTAACCATTGTCATTACTCTCTATTTAATTGCTCTTTTTGGCATTGATTAATGAACTACAGTAGAGTTACTAAATTCAATGTTCTAATTCAACACCTTTCTGTGAAGAGTCATCTGAACCTCTCCTCTCCTTTCCATCTGATAACACAACATTTCTTCTTTGAACTTCTGCTCACTTGGAATAGATTCTTTAGAATCTCAGTTCTTTCAACCCATTTAATTTTTTGGTTGATTGTGTGGGTTTTGGAGGTTTTTCTTCTTTGAAATTGTTTCCCTTGATAGGATAGAATAAATCAAATAAAAGCAAAGTGGAGTACAGATAGAAGTTATAAGAACAAAACATCCAAATAATCTTTCCTTATCATTTTTTCCTTTCCACTAAACTAAGATCAGAAGATGGCAGAAGGACCTGAAATACAAAGGATGTGACTCTGTGTGCAGATTTCTATCACAGAGTTTGGAAAGACATTCAGAAACATTTTTAAAAGTTCTCCCAATGAGGATTAGATCCAGAAGCATTATAATATTTCAGTATTCATGTTTCTAGGTAGGCACAAGTGTCAAGATGTTAGGAAATCTGCAGATTTTGTTCTTTTGCCTGCTTTCAGAAAAACACTACAGCCAAATTTTCAATTTAAAGAATCTGTGTCATTACAAAAAGGGGTTTAATTCTGTACTGACACAAAATATTGCAAAATATCAGTCTTTCTTCCCTTTATCTGTGAGAGTATAGTGCAGAGGTACTATTTTATTGTAAAGATTCTGTAAAACATGAAATAAAGCAGGTGACTATTTAGGCTCTTGTTTTAAAAATGCATATTTATAGAACAATTTTTAGTGAATCAGTGTGGGCACTGATGTTGATCTTGTCTTATTCAAGGCACAAAACCACACTGGGTTTTTGGTAGAGGAATATTTTCCTCCTGTGGTCTGGTGCAGAACCTAATGTAGACTCTTGATCATTAGTTGTTGATATTCAGTGCCTTCTGTTTCCAATTTCTATTACCTTTCCTGTGAGCTCTTCATGAATTTAGACAAGAAGTTACTTGAAGCAGAAATATCCAGGGATAAAATAATGAGCCATGGCTGAAAACTTTCTGTGTAATAGAAATACAACTGGAAATAGTCACGCTAACAAAAATGGATTGACCACACTAAGCTAATTTTTTTTCCTCACTGTGGTCATCCCAGTGTCTTCCCAGAACATGAAATTCTAGTATTAGTAGTATGTACAATTCTATTTTGTGTTTTCTGCTCATCACATGTTATGTAGCATTTTTTTTCTTTTTTTTTTTTTTTTTTTCATGTGGAAACATGCAAACTTGCAGAGGCTGTGGCCTATGCAGTTGAATTGCTCTGGGTAGTATGATAGTATGGTCAGAATTTTGTTAAACACTGACAATTTTTGAAATAATGAGAGAAGTAAACTTTGTGACAAATACAGATCCAATAAATAGAAATGAAGCTCCATTAAAATTTCATTAGACTGTTCAGCCATACTCCTCACACTCCATTCCTTGTCTTCATGGGCTAAATCAGATATTAATGCACATATATTTTTGACAGATTTTGATAACTTTGCTGCTTTTTGGAGATTAAATCTGACAAGCCAGCAGACCCATTCTATGGCTGGGGATAGAGAGGTGGCAATAACAGGAATTATTTCAGGCAGGGGATGATGCATTTATATTGAAAAGCAGTTTTCAAATAAAGCAGAAATTAGTGCATTAAGAAATCCTTTGAAGTCTCAAAGCATTGTCTATTTTCTGTTTCAATAAAATCACAGTAAATTTCTGTGAAGAGCTTAATGACAGAACCATTTGCTGTTGTAGTGGCTGTAAAGAAAAATGACTTCATGAACATGAAGAAACAACGAGACGTTGCAACACTGGCTGTTAATATAAAAGCCTGTTTTTCCCTGGCCAAGGAATGTAAGTCTTGTTTACTAACATTACAATTTATAAACTCTTGCACAACCTTATTACAAATAAATAATCACACTGAAGAACAATTCCATTAATTTCCTGAAATAAGGTTGCAAAGCTGAGTGCACAAACACTAAGGAACATTAAAATTTATGTTGACTTTTGTTCCTATATTTTTCTTAGAGCCATTTTCCACTACGTAAACTGAAAATAAAAATTGCATTATGTGGGGAAACAGCCATGCCCTCAGGAGGGGTCAGTGGGTAGATTTGCCTTCACTGTGTAGATCTTTGTGCTTTCTTATTCTCTATCTGATATCCTGAGGATGAAATATGCTTTGATAGCACAGCTTTCAAATGATTAGTGCTAAGATGGGCTGAAATATTCCAAAGTATTTTTAACCTAGCATGGACATTTAGCACACAAAAACATCAGCTTTTTGGCAAAAAAAAAGTGTTGCCAAAATCAAGACCTTGGTTTTAGTAGATAACCTTGATCACATGGTGATTGTGATGGTGGAGGTCAGATTCTAGAAGTTAGTCCTGGTCCTGGAGATGTCCCACTACCCTACCCAGTGCTCAGCAGTCATTAAAAATGCAGCCTTTTGTCAGATTCATTTTTTAAAAGTAAAAGGAAAGATTAATTACTGCCTAAGCTCTGTTATATTCCCTTCAAAAGACAGCCCTCATTTCATTAGACCCTTTAAAAGGTCTAATTGAAAGCACATAAAATTCAACAGAAAAAGCTTGAAATTACTTTGTTGTACATTTTTACAGAGAGAAGAAGAGGCAGGTCCCTGTACAGCCTGGAGAGTACTTTGAACACCTTAGCATATATATTAGAAATTAAGGGAGAAATTACTTTATATTCCTGGTAAAATACCTTCTGACCAAACCCACTCAGTCACGTATTCCTTTTGCAAGCAAAGATGTCTCCTCTGCAATTTCCTAAAATCCCAGTTTGGGTCTGAACTAGGGGAGGATAAAACCCACAGCTGGTCCATTGCCTGAGGAGGTTGTTTTCCATTTCTTCATGCCCATAAGACACTGGTGTATCCCACAAAGGAGACATGCAAGTTCTCTCCCTGCCTACCTCTGCAGAGTGTTTTGGAGAAGGGAATCATTCCTGAGGAGCAGATTCTCTGCTTCCATTCATGCTGGCTTTGCTGTCCTTGCTCCATTGAGGGAAGTTTATTTCTCCATTTGGCTTTTCACAGCTGGCCCATATTTCAACCTAGATAAACTGATCCCCTACAAAGACAATATCTAGAGGTAGCAAAATTTTCTGCTGACTCCTGGCCCAGATGTTCAGCTTCCAGCTGCTTACGATTGCTGAATAGGTTTTGATTCATAAACAGGCAGTATTGACAGTAATCCCTCACAAAGCCATCCCTTCATATCAGGCATTTGCAGCACATAAATCCCATTCTCCGAGGAAAACACATTATGTTTTCTCCTTTTATATACTCAGAAACACCGCATACAGTACATAATATCATTTCCTCATAAAGAAATTTAATAAAAAAGAACACATAGCCATAAGCTGCTTCCATCAAGGTGTGCAAATGCATCACACTTGCATGTCACTGGAGATATTGTCAGAAAGGCAACAACAGTAAAAATTGCAGTGACTTTTCCCTTTCTTGAATGGATGGATTTCTTTTTTTTTTTTTTTTTCCCCTTCAGATTTCATGTGATCAGCATTGTCTCTCCAAGAAGTTTGCTGATTCTCAGCGGGACTTTAACAACAATTTATTAAGCTACTTCTGTAAATTCTGCTGGCCACTCAAAGGGAACCTTTAGTTTGCTTTGTATATCAAGTCATTGAGCTTCTAAATCACTGACAGTCATCTAATGTCTGAATCAGACACCTACAGAAAGAGAAATTGCACAGGGAGTCAACGATTCAAACAGGAAAAAGAGAAATCACTGATTGAATTGCCAGGCCAAATTTAAAGATGGTCAATGAACCAAGGATAAATGGATGTTTTTTTCCATTGCAGTGATGTGTTACTGTCAGATGTTTTTATACATTTTAAAATAAAGCACAGATTGCAGATATTGTTAATGTAACGGTATCTTGACAGTGAAAAAACAGTGCATATACCAGCTGGTAAACACTTGCATTGATGTATATTTATAAAGGTATTTTATAACCATAATCAATGTGCTGAAAGAAAACACAGTTTTGCCAGCTGATAAGCAGAGGTGATGAATGTGTGATTTGTCTGCGTGGAGAATAAAAAAAGTAAACAAGAAATAATTAAACTGGATTTTTTAAGTAAAGAAAATACACTTTTCCACTAGGTAAAAAGTCAAGAGGCTCATCCATTTTCATGGTCCAAGTAATTTTTGCCCTCTCTTTTAAGAAGGCAGGGGCTCATTCTTGTATAAAGATCGAATCTAAGCCTGTGTAAGTAAAAAGAGCAGATTTTAATTGGCTTCAGGTAACTTTGAAACAGCACCACAAGTAAAATTATTTTGAACTGCTTGCAATATATAGAGATGAAAGAAACCTAAATGCATAGAAAAATGTACCTTAACCTTGGTTTAGTACGTTACTAGTCACTGCTGGTATTGTAACAGAACTCCTTCCTCTCTTTGGGCAGGATGCACCTTTAACCCCAGTAACTCAGAGCATGAAATAACCAGAAAGGGTTAAGGGCAGTGCAGGGCTTTGCAGACAGCCCCTACACAACAAGGAACAGTTTAGTGAAGTAACTACATGTTCTGCTACAAAAATTGATGTTCTCAACTAATTAAACAGTTGTGAACCTCTTTCTTATCCATCACTTGAAATCTGGAAATTTTATATGATAAACTACACATATACAAAATGACTTACCACGACTCTTTTATTTGTTATACATTATTTATGAGATCCTGCTGTAGGGACAGTTAAGCAGTTTCCTTTAGTTTGACTCAGCAGGGAATCTGATGCTGAGTCACACTCATGGTGTGACTGCCTGGGAACATTTGCAATAACGATCAGAAGGATTTATAACACCAAAGCTCAGCAAGACAGATCTTAAAACATCACCTGTCTTTATGAAGGGCATTGCATTTCATCACTGGGATTCCAACTAAACCATAGTTTCAACAGATTTTTTTAAAAGCTCATGTGGTCAAGAAATCTGCATTCACACTATATGTTGCCTGAAATATTTGGATCACAAAAAAACCATTTCCACTTTGTTTATTTTTATAGTTTTTTGTTTGTTTGTTTTTCTGTGGCAGATATTTTGTCTTTCCTTTCCATACCTGCTTTTTTACACCTATTCCAGTCTTCCCAGACAGAGCAGGGAGACCTCCTCTGCTCCTGTCAGTGCTAGCCTTGTTCTCAATTTTGCCAGTTCTCCTTTATGTGTACTGGGTAGGATGTCTTGGTCACCTTGTACTTACCTTATTCTTTACTTGGCACCATTTTTTATCATGTGGGTGTCTTCAAGTTTTATACCTTTAGTCATCACATTGCTCAGATGCTGGAACAAAGTTACAAAATGTCAGGGGCTGTTGGTGTGCTTAGACTATTTTAGTTTATATCTGGTCTCAAGGTCAGCTAACCTTTTTATTTGACTAATGAATTTTTAGTTTGAAGTTGTCATAGTCCTCTGCTTTGGCTGCACCAGTCTTCTCTGTTTCTAGCAAATAAAATGTATGTTAGATAACATGGGAAATCTGAAGGCAAACCTCCTCCAGAGAGGTACACTGTCCAAATTCTTTCAGTCTGGACATCCTCTTCTTTGTGTGAGTAATGAAGGTAATGACTCAGCCAGATTTACTTAAAATAGCTTCTATAACTCCTCATGAAACCTGTGTCTCTATTTGTGGTGTGTTTGCCTTCACTGTGTCTAATACCTGCTGTCACATTTTCTTCCTCTCTTGAGAATCTTCAGATTTACAAACACCACACTTGTGTCTGTATTGGCTCCAGAGGTCAGACTGCAGAACAGCATCTCCACTAAGGAGAAATGAAACAACATCATCTTTCTCTGCTTCATCAGAATAACAACCAGGTGATGTGGATCTTACCCCTGACTCTAACATTATCAGTCTGTATGGCTTTGAGCAAACAATTCTGTTTTCTGCCTTTTCAGTTTTCTTATCTACCAAAAAAAAAAAAAAAATTTGGTTTTTTTCAGTTACATCCATGAAATTAAAATTAAAATTAAAGCATTGAAAATAATGTGTGAAAACTAAATATGGCCAACCATTCTGGTGTTTATTTGAATTGTTTTTTCCCTCACAATCCAGTGTGAAAAAAGATCTGCAGAATGAAACAGAAAAAGGATTAAGATTCAGTACTGTAGGACAGTTTCATTGCCAGTGTTGGCTTTCCTGTTTTCTTTTAGTTTGGAGGAGAGGAAAATAAGCTCCCTTTCTGTGCTATAATTTTTCATTTAAACCCAATTGATAAATTATTCCATGTTGGCTTAAAATTTTGGACTAAAAATGTATGTTAATTGTCATGTTAGCAAGAGGAAAAATAAATAAATACAAAAGCAAAAAAATATAATTGGTAGACAAATATACTTAAACTAAAAATGTATTTATTTATTTATTTATTTGGTCATTTATTTATTGGAAAAAAAAGCTTAAGAGAACCAAGGCCTATGTTATAATTTTACCTAATCACATTTATCTTTCACTAGCTTCCAAATAATGCCCTATATTTTGAATTTCAGTGCTTATGGCAGATCCAGGAATCCATATATATAATTTTCTGGCTGACACCATGCAAAAGGCTCACAATAAATGAGAAATAAAATCATGGCCCATGATAAATGTCCATGTAATGAAGAGATCTTTGAGGAAAATAGGAGTTTTTCTATAGATAAATAATTTTTTACGGCATCTCTTAGCAGAGTGGGAGCCACTCACATCAACCTGGCCTAGTGGGAGGTGTCAGCCCAGGGCAAGGGGCTTGGAATGAGGTGGCCTTTAAGGCACCTTCCAACCCAATCCATCCTAAGATTCTTTGTTCCAGAAAGCAGAGATCTGAAGAGGCCATAAAATGGAATTAACATCAATACTTGGGTATGGGAGAAGTGTCCCTGGTGGCCTTTGCTGTGTCATGCTTTGTAATGTGACAAACACTGTGTACCATCCAAAATCACTGGCTGTAGAGTAGTTTGATCTATTTACATCCCAGGACATCATTAATTAGGACTCCCTGAATTCAGCAGAGTAGATTATGTTGTCAGTGAAAGCAGATCTCTCAGGTATGGTAAATACAAGGTCTTGGCAGCATGGGAAGAGCAGCCACAAAATTTTGAGCTTCTACACTGACCTGACAGGTGATCTTGCATAAAAGTCACTTTATTCCAGTCTTTAATGTCCCAAGACTGTTCCCTGTTTTAGTTTCAATATTTTCTTATTCACACAGAAATACCATTCATTTTGACTGTATGGGATAAATTTCTTACATTGTTAACAGCTTTTCTGAAATTATGTCAATCTTGGTGATTAGATTATATACAGAAAATGAATATGTCCTTTTTTTAGCTTCAGAACTATCACTATTAAATGGGTATTGTCATTACATAAGAATGACCAAAAATAAATGAGTAGTGACCATCTGGAAAGCTTATTTCACCATCTGAATTTTCAGTGTTGGAAAATCTCAACCCGTCTGCTCCATATTTCTTACCTCAGCTAAGCATGAGATGGACTTCAAATGCTAATAAATTTAATTTTGTCTTTAAATTGTGTTTCTCCACTATGACAGGTTATAAGAACACCTTGAGAGAAAGAACAAGATTCTGAAAAAAGTTTCCACTCATAGACTGTTTTTTTAAAGGAAATCACATTTATTTTTACCAGTTCATATAAATTCATGGGAAAAGTAAATGAGCAATAAGATCCACCAAGATGTGTGCTGCTGTCTATAGATTATCTGAAAGAATGGGTCTGTGAAATGTGACATTCTGTCATTTTCCACAGCCCTTAAACCTTCTCAGTCAAGTAATGACTTAATTGTATAAACTTATGTTTAACTACACTCAGTAGTGCTGTATTTTTAGATGGACTTGAGGCATCTTTGAGATTACACCACAGAGGAGGTGTACACCTCTCCAGATTTCTTTTATTCTTAATACCATTGTTTGAATTAAAAAAAAATTCTAAATCAAATCTAATCTATGAGAAAACCTGCTTTAATCTCTCAATGCTTTTATTTCTTTAATATCCACGCGCTTTTTATACAAGACAATGTAACAAATTGATAAGTAATCAAAACCTGGTGTCTTTCACCTCTGAAAAGCCACAATATGTTCAAAATGTGCTTTTTTCCAAGATGGAATCT
This sequence comes from Aegithalos caudatus, assembly GCA_013389925.1. Classification (NCBI taxonomy): domain Eukaryota; kingdom Metazoa; phylum Chordata; class Aves; order Passeriformes; family Aegithalidae; genus Aegithalos; species Aegithalos caudatus. The sequence goes on from WEIU01023088.1 coordinate 24,916, forward strand.
GACATAATAAATGAGAATTTTTCATGCTGTAATCGATTTACATGCTGATGAACAGTAAAGTTCTCACAAACTTCCTTAAAAAGTTTCTTATAAACGATGCTGCCATCCTTACAGACCTTAGTGCAAGAACTAATTAAAAGACATCTTCTAGACAAGGTTGCCAATGAGAAATGCCTTTCCTGACTGTATCCTAAACTTTGGGAAGAGGAGACTACATGCAAGAAAGAAAACATCTGTCATGTTTCTGAACGTGCAGAAATGTTGTTTGTCTGCTTAAGAGAAGCTTTCCTGGAGATGGCAGACTGGCTGCAAAAGACTTTAGGGAGAGACCAGGGTGATCATAATTGCTGTTATCACATATTCTCAAATCTGCTCTGAATAATTCAGTAGTAATTTTATATTAATGCATGGTGGAAGTCTCACTAACTTCAGTATGCTCAGACCCTCTCCCTCTGATAACAGTGGGGTAAAAGGATAACCTGGGGAAAGGTTTCCCTTAGATGTTTAGTGAGCTTTAATTATTTCCTGGGTAAAAAGCTTCCAGTGTCCATGTCAAACTTCCTCATCAAGCCTGTGAATGTGAGACATATCCACAGATAAGTTACAGAAACCACTCAGATCCCCAGCTCCTCTAAAAACACTTATCAAGTTGTTGGTTGGCCTCCACATTGCAATTGACTTGGCTAAAGGTAAAATCAGGAATTATTGCCCCCTTTGAGTCTTTCAGCATTTTCACTTCCAGCTGATATACAAAAAGCTGAAATTCTCTGAAGTGCAGGAGGAGAACATAAGTTATCTTGAGTTAGCTGATCTTCTCCTAAAGTTCACAAGATGCTGACCGTGCAGGAATCCCATTCTTCTGTGGTAATAAATTCTGTTCCTCAAAAAGCCAAAGGAAAATGCAGTAAGGAACATAAACTAGAACCTAAATTGTGAAATACAGCTCCTTCTTTCACTGCTTTGGGTGATCAGAACTAGATACTGAAGTTCAGCTCATGATGGTCAGCTCCAATGTATTAATATTACTGGATGTTTATTCAACACATTAAATTTAATCTTGGGTTATAAATGACCAGAAACCAAATGCATGAGAGTAATCCAGATGGGAAATAGAATGTATCTTTCTCAATACTGTTTATGTAGTGATAGACAAGACAATCTGAGAAAAACTTTAATTTTATGTCCTGTACTAATATTGGATACAGCTACCTGCAGCTTCTTTGTGTAGGGACAGTGCTGTCTCTGTACAGACTAAAAATGTTCTGGGGTTGGTTCCAATCACTCATTAGACAACAGAAACTCCTGAAGTTTCGTCATGGCTTTTCCTGGCTTGAACAAACATCTTCAATAAAGATGAAACAGATCAGAACCTACATTATACAGCACAGCTTATTTGGTGGGGAAGGAGTTTAAAATCACAGATGTTAACCCATCATTTTCTAATGCTGAATTGATTGGAAATTTGATTAAAAGCTACCAAGTGCTTGCTGAGAAGCATTATAGCACCCATGGAACATGGATTCCAGAAATGACACATTAATCTGCATAAACCCTCCACGTATGTGTGCTTGGCAGGAGGACACCAAGCTGTTCTGCTATGGGCTTGACTGACTTTGATTTCCACAAATACTTAGAACCATCTCAGAGCTTTGAAATTCCTTTCTGTGAGCTTGGCTTAATGGAACTCTGTCCCCCTCTTCAGTTGAATTGGGATTAATACTTTTACTGCAGGTAATCACTTGCAAAGTGTATCCTACTCCCATTTTGAAGTAGGAGCAAATAGCATTGAATAATTCTAATTTTAGTGTTAAATATTCCTGTTCTGAACTATACTGACAGCCACAGCAACTGAGGCAGAACTGCTTTTCTCTTTTTTTAGACTCGAGGATTCTTGAGAACTGAAGGACAGGCAGCTGAGAGATACTCAAAAATCATTTATTGGTGAGTGTATAAACCCACACTCATATCACTGAAAGAAGATGTGGAGGTTTTTCATTTGCTAAGGTGTAATTTATACATTAGTATTAACTTTGCATGAATGTACTTTAAATAGAAGCTGTCCAATATATACAGATTATATTCTGGAAGTCGACTACTATTTAAATTACCTCCAATGTCTTGTAATAAAAGCCAGTGCTATTCATCCATCCATCTCTTCCTATTTTCTTTATATACTTCCTGTATGAATGCTGTGCCCTGCAGCCCAATAAGCTTGTCTGAAAGAGAGGACTAAAACAAAAACTCCACATCAAAATACTTGCTCAGAGGGTACTACCCAAAGCTTGGGGTACAGAACATTGGGGCCAAGTTGTGAAGAAATTGAATTTATACCCAGAAAATCGGAAAGAATCTGAAGAGTTTACTTAAAGCCAAGTAATCACTCAATTCATAACAGCAATTCTTGGAATTGTAATTGGAAAATAGTATTTGGTTTTTATCCTTTCCCGGAAGGTTATTATGTGGTTATGGGGAATAACCTGATGACAAAAGGTGATGACAAATTTGAACATGGATGAAAAGGTGAAAAACATTAATAATAGATAAAAGTAGAATGAATTAATTTTCCATGAAAGAGCTGTGCTACTAGTGATTTCTCACTGACAAGGACAGAGGTGGATTGGTCTAGCGTTGCCTACACTATATTTTTTCAGTGTTTTAAAGAGAAACTTTATTCATAAGAAATAATTGCTTTGTGTGCCATTGTCAGGAATAATAGATTCCTTCAAGAAATCAGTGAGAAGATTGGTACAGATGTTATGAATTGCACCTCCAAGCTCATCTAAGCCTGAATGCACTGACACTACTGACAACTCTACCCCTTCTTTGATAGAATGAGTCTCACAATTCCAGGACAAATTCATTCATTTCCTCTGGTATCTCTGCCTCTCCTGTCATCACTTCTTCCCAAGGGGAAAGGTTTTCATTGGCAGGTGAGAGCATCTTATTTAAACTCATCTCTGGCTGTCATAGCTGCTGCTCAAGGATCTTCCTGCAGCAAACCTTGGATCCTCACAGCTTTTCCTTAACATCCATTATTACACTCTGAGTTATTCTGCCACCTGCATCACTTATGTGCATCTTACCATCTTCTCACATAAAATTTATATTCCTGCCATGACTTCTGAGTCTTCCCCTGGCACTGCAGACAAGTGGGTCCTTTTGTTCAGCTTGTCCTGAGTTTTATGGAAGCACTGCCAGCAGCTTGAGCTTTCTGCCTACGTGAGCTGGCAAGGCTGTTAAAGGCACTTCTGCACTGCTTTGTATCAGATTTCCTGAGTTATCTCAAACATAAAATAAACTCTACCAATCACATGGTCCTGTAAGCTGTGTCAGTTGCCTAGAAATTGGGAGTTTTAGATGGTGGTTATAATATCATGGGCCATCATTTCCTTATCACTGAAAATAGTTATTTTCAGTTTCTGTACCTTCAACTTGATTAATGTGTTGTGTAAAGTGGTGTTAGAAATACAGTAGATATTTTGTTTTCCTTTTATTGTTAATAAAATAGAATATCTAATTCTTACTTTCTGCATGTATTATTCACCTACCTTTCTATCAGCTGACTGAGGGCTAGAGGACAATAGAAGTTTTGGAACTTATAAATCTCAGCAAACATCCAATTTCTTGAACTTTTTCACATTTGATGTTAAAAGATCTCCACAGAATTTGGTGGGATTATAACCCCCTCCCAGTGCTGAACAAAGTAAAATAATATCACAAGTTTTATCACCCCCAAATTAATTGGTTGGCATTTAAAAACCTATCCAAAGTTGCAGATCTCTGACCTGTTTTCTTGCCTCAGACAACAGAACTGCTATTCCTTACTCAAACATCTTCTCTTTCCCTTCTGTGTTATAGGAGCAGAGAACCTTTGTGGAAATGGGCACCTGGGAAGGAATATTCACCATCTCTTATTAAATGTTTGAAGACATACAGAAGCCTGGTGAAAAGCCCTCACTTATCCCTTTAATCATTAGTAAATGCAAAATCCAACAACACTTCTTTAAGAGCACTAAATCAATTTCTTGGATATCTTTTCACTTGTACTCCAGAAAAGTAACATAATGGAAGTTATTTTCCTCTTACCTCAGCAGTTGCTGGAGAGATTTAAGGTGATCACATAAGAACACTCAGGTATCATCCTTAGCTCAGTTATGTGAAACAGCACTAACACAGTCACTGCCATGACATCAAAAGATGCAAGGAAAAGCAGGATGAAATTAAATGTGGTGAGTTTAAAAACACTTAGAGATAAAAGGAAGTCACAGAAGCACCAATAATTAAAATATGGGTCCTAAATAACTCTCATAGCCAATTATTTTCATGTATCACTGTGCAAACTTGGGTGCAAAAGTTTGCCTTGACTTCTTGCTGAATAAATCATTAAAAGAACCAGAACTTCTGCACGAGAATCAAAACTAATTTTTCAACAAAATAGCTTTGTTGAAAGCCCTGTGTTTTCATAAATATTTATTTTTCACTCCTCAGTGAGCACAGTATTCAAATGTGAGGAATTCACAAGATAAGTAAATAGATACATTTGAATATTCTGATCCATATGGGGATTCCACCTCCCCCGATTTAGTAGGCGTTTTATAAGCACCTTCATAACAGGCTGCTGACAACAGTTAACAATTAATTGAATCACAGAAACTGCCACAAAAGATGCTCAGTGTGATACTCACTCAAAGCAGTGATTTCTGAATTTCTTGACTTAAGTTTTGGGGATCCACTATCTTCATATAACAAATATTCATTTTCTTGTTTTACACTCTTGATCATCCAAGTTTGCCCTGCTTTGTTCCAAGGAAAAAATAACTGTAGCCAAACTGTTTCTGAGATTTTATTACTCTGATGATGGACATTGCTCGTTTCTCTGGGAACACAAACACATAACTTGATGCAAGTTTATATTCCTGCCCTGATTTCCAGTGTCCTAAATCTGTATCAGTACAAAATTCACAGTATTCACCTCAAAGTCTAGTAAGTAAATGAATGAAAAGTAAAACTTTTCTAGGTCCCAAAAATAGCTCTGAAAAATTGATTGGCCCTCCCATACAAAGCAACATACTGAAGAGAGTAAACCTGGAAGGAGAAATACAAGGCAAACTTTTCTTTACTGACCCTTTTATAAGATGCTTTTATCTAGCAGATGCTTCTGTAATTAATAATGTGCTTTACTTCTGTCTGATTTTAAAGAACCATGGTGCAAATGATTAGTCTTCTTTTGGCATGTTAGAATTATAGACAGGTTCAAGTATATTCACTTTTAAATTCTGGCAGATTAGTATCACTACAGATTACAGAACTCTAAATGGTTTCAGCACTGCACTGCTTCCCTCTTCACACCCAAGATTCAAATATGTATTTAGGCAGATTCATTTTAACTTTATTTAAGAATCTGTATTTTCTTGGAAGAAACCAGGTTGGAACTTGTAGACCTAATGGCACTTAGGGACCAGTGGAAGTAAGATCAGAGGATCTTTAACACATGCTTTCTTTAGGAGTAAATATAGAAAAAAAACCCAATTATAACACTGAAAGTTACAGTGGGAGAGCTTGTGCTTGCCTCTCCCAGATTCCTCATATCAGCTGTAAAAACTGAGCCAAATAGGGGCAGAAGTAGGGGTCATTTCATAGCATCACAGAATGGTTTGGGTTTTAAAGAACCTTAAAGACAATCTAGTTCCAACACCTCTCCATGGTCAGGGAACCTTTCACTACCCCTGGTTGCTCAAGGTCCATACTTTTTTTTCTCCCTACCAGCATCTCTTGCAGGAATTTAGCAACATCAAACCTGACAGTAGAGCTGATCACAGTTCTGCAACAACCCTGGGGAAGAGATCATGGCACAGAGAATCTGGAACATCAAAACCACCAGCACCTAAGAGATAACTATAATGTTTTCTAAGAGATACCTATAATGTTTTCTATTTGCTGTGCACTTCCATCCTGTAGAAGCTGAATTAAATATCATTTGAGTACCTGAACAAGAGGAACAGATCCACTGAACTATCAGGGATTGCAACAAGCTGGTGATTCAGAAGTAAGCCTCCAGCCATCAGGCAGGTCTGAGATCAAATCAAAAAAGCAAGCAAGCAGTGTCAGATCAGCACAGAAATGAGTGTAACACACAGAGCAGAGCTCAAACAAACCCTGGAACCAGGTGCTGAGCTTAAATTCAGTGGCTGCACAAATGGGAGCTTGTGGGTGTGTGGAGGCTGCACTCAGAGCCTGTTGGTGTGGTCAGAGCTCTGGCAGCACTGCCAAAAGACATCTGTGTGACAGATTTCAGCCTCAAGGCAGGACCAGTGAAACAAGGTGGAGCTTTCAGGTTGTGTTATAGAGCATTATTCAGGTAGGAATATAGTGCCTCACCTTTCCTCTAGCTTTTCTAATAGCCCCTTGGTTTTTTTTAAGACACTCTACCCTTCAGTATGTTTGGCTTCTGAAATGCTAGCTCAGTTATCTGGGGGAAGACTGAAGCAGGATCCTAATTATGAAAAGATGGTTTTGAACTGTGAATAATCTTGTGTGAAGCCATGAGGTTTATTAGTAAAGTTTTGCAACAGCTGCTCCATGAATGACTATGGCAGGAGATGTGTAGAAACAGATCCCTGGCTGGGTGCAACAGTTGAATTCTAAGTGTTTGTTGCTCTTTCTAAAAGATTTCAAATTATGCATCAGCATATATAGCTCTTGTTTCTTTGCTTGCCTCTCTTTGCTTAGAATACTGTTCCTTTCCTCAAGAGTGCTTGGGGACTATTCTTAAGTTAGAGGATTTTATTGCCTTGAAATTGGGTTATCTTGCTTTGGTAGTTACTTAACAATCACATTGCTTCATTTTTTAATCTGTGGTCTGTGTATTTCAGTGTAACATCTCTGAAATTACTCAATCTTACATGAACAGTAGCAAGAAATCTTATCAGAATGGGATTTGTCTTAAAACTTAATGCAGTTATGACTGACAGCTAGAACGAGGTGCTAGAATGGACATGCTTTAAATGCCTCAGTAATTTCTGGGGCAATTGTGACTTAAATCCAAACACCATTTTAAAACACTGTGGGAAAACATGTTGTATTGATTTAGCTAGGATTGTCATCAGCTGCTCTTATTTCTGCTTCAGTTTCACAGAGGAAATGCTCAGGAACCTCATTCAGCTGCCTTATCTGTCCTGAATAAGCGTTTCTGTTTCTTGCCAGGGAAAATCGTGAGAAACAGAAAAGATGTGGGGAAAGATAGCTGCAGACAGATGGTGTTAGTGGCAAGGTGGGTGACATCTGTCTTGCTTTCATCCCCAGGGAGACACATACTGCTTTTATATCCTTTTACTTGCATTAGAAACGGCTCAGTGAAGATCCTTATCTCAAGATACCCATCTAAGAAACAGGAGGGGCATCTTATGTGCCAGATCTGAACACAACCAGAAAGTGGAATTGGAGGGTGATCCCCCTGTGAGAGGTGAATCCAGCTCTAAGTGGATGCAACTATGCTGAATGTACACAGATGTCTCCTTTGGCAATATTTTCTTGGGATATATATTTAAACCTGATTTAGTTGTATATGGTTTCCATGTGAAGTTGTGTATTTCTCCTCTAAAAATAGAGTATCCATATGTTCTGATGATTTTTGTTGGTATATGCTTATCTGATAAGAGCTTATCTGTACTGTTTGGGGTACAATCCTCAAAGCTTTTCAGGCCAGAACCTTAGAGGTTTGAGGAGAAATAGGATGATGTATTGCTTAGCTAGGAATTAAGCTATAAACATTTATTATTATTATTATTAAAAAAAAAAATTGGTCCTTGGTGCTGCTTTTTTGCCTTCTGTCACTCTGTCATCTCTCAGTCTGTCAAATCAATCTATTATTATTACATATAGCCTTAAATACATTTATTATTTTAAATAGGTTCTCAGGGCAAATTCAGATCCACCGTGATAGTGTAAACCCATGTTAGTGGCAGGGGATGCTTCAGTCCTACACAGCTGGAATCCCATTAAAAGCAAGGAGCTTTGCAGTGGTGCTCTGAGGGATAAGGGATTTTCAGGAGTCCTCCAGACAGGTATATGTGCTCAATAAGTGTGTCAGGGAGAGGTGTAATAAACCTGATTCTTCCTAGAGTATCCATGAGAGGTTTTACAGCTCTTGTCACAGTTACTGGATGCACTTTTTGCTCTTTAAAGTTCTCAGTGCCAGGGTGGCAGTTTCATTTCCCTCTGCTTAGGGAGCTTCCAGGGAAATCCTCTGGAGGAAGGTTGGAATTGGCTTTTAACCAGGCTGGAGGAGGAGGAAGTTTGAGGAGGAAGGAGTGCAGAGGTGGGCACTGAACAGCAGGAGATACATAACCCATAGCAGAGCAGAGATCAGAAAATGCTGACAAAGGTGGAACTGACACATAACCAGACCTTTTGTAGCAGAAAATATTTTTTTTCTTAGTGACCAGGGATGACTTTTGTTGCAGTTCTGGATCCCATTGAAAACAGAGAGTCTGAGATCAAGCTTAAATGAAAGAAATTTGCACATGCAAAGACAGAGTGCTCAGGTGGAATTAATAATTTTTATTTCTATTCTGCTGCTTCTTTAGTTTCTTGCACTTCAGAAAAGTCTTATACTTGTTTTTACTCCCCAACTATTCTTTTCATGATGGTTTTTATGTACTTCTTAAGATGAAATGTTCTAGTCAGTCTTGCATCAAAGTCCTGCCTTCGTAGGATCCAACAGAATAGGAAAAGGCAATGAGTGCATGAGACAGAGTAATAAAAGTCTTGGGAGGGGTGAACCTGGCCAAAAATGGGCATGGCCATGTCTGTTCAGAGACTCACACAGCCTGGGAAATGAGAAACTAGATCTCCTGATGCAGAACTGGATGCTTTGGGGTGGAGCAGATGGTTGGCTTGCCTGGAGATGTGTGCTGATGGACAGAGCCAGGCTCTGCAGGAAAGGCAGGCCAGGAACACACAGAGCACAGCCTCAGTCTCTAGAAGAGAGAGCTGCTCAGGTGTGGGCAGCTGCTCTGGGCAGCACTGATGGAGAGCTTGGGGTCAGGAATAGAGGAGAGGCCAGGAAGGGTAACCTTGTGCAGGGGATTTTACAGACATGGTCAGGGGGAAGTATGGGATGAAATCTGTGGAACTGGGAATTCTGTCCTGTCAGTTACTTAAAGGGGAGTGTGGAGGGGTGCAAATAATTCAGGAGATTCCTGGAGAGAGTCAAAATTAGCCTTTTAACGTGGATTGGAATCCTAAAATCATTAAGAGTGCAAAAGACCTCCAAGTCCTTCAGGACTCAGGTGTAGATGTCTGTGTGATAAAGACAGGCAATCCATGGTGTCTATGAATTCATAGACTAGGAGGCATTAAGAGCATTATGATGCCTCCATCTGGGCATAAAGGATTATTTTTCTTCAGAACGTTTCCTTACCTGAACCTTTGCATTATATATATATATAT
>WEIU01023088.1:34384-44462 GCA_013389925.1 Aegithalos caudatus
ATATATAACTTCTGCTATATTTTGCAGATATTCATTTTCTGCTGCTTATATTTATTCAAACTGAAGTAAATTATATTTTAAGGGCTTGTAAATGTGTTAAAGACATTTAATCTGTCCTTTGGAGTAAAGTCAGTGGATCAAGATGAAGACCTAATACATCTTGCCTACTTGATTATTTTATCAAATATACATAACTTCAGGGAAAAAAAGGAAACTACCAATATTCACAGCACTTTTGTGTGGTTATCCAATTCATGTTGCTTGTCTTTCTGAACCTTTAAAAAATAACTCAGTGTAAACATCTGGCCCATGCACAAGGCCACTTGAGACAGTTCAGATGGCAGTAGCTCACTTTATTGATCTTTAAAAATCAACAAATCAAATCCAGACTGGTAAAAGGGTTATGCAGATGTTCTTGACATGACACTGAAGTCCAGCTGATTAGCAGTGCAACCAAGGACAACAAAAAGCTTTTAAGAGCTCAGCTTTGTGCTGGTTGGAGATAAAATATCAACTTTTATATGCTACTAATCTTTTGTGTTAGAAAGAAATAATGCTCTCAGGAAATGCTCATATGTGACCTTTTTCTCATGCTGCATTTATTCAAATACTGATACTTAAGTTATTAGCCTGAAGTAACTTTAAGAGAATACCCTTAGGCTGAACAGAATAGCCCTCCCAGGGAATCTTATATCTACTGGACTATCTTATATCTGCTGGACGTCTTTGATGTTTCTGATGATTATCAGCCAAAGAAGCAGAATACAGATTATTGTTTTAAGCAAAAAATGGTGATTCTAAACTGCAGCAGAGTCCTTAGCCAGGAGTGTTAGCAGCTGTAGTTTACTTCTGTGCTCTGATCACACATCTTTCTTTAGCCTTGGAAAATGTAAGATAATATGCATGCTCTCTCTCCCAGTGTTTAGCAACTAAGCACAATTCACATATCTTACTAATGGCACTTAAAATTTGGAGGAGACTATGGATCATTATTGGTGTATTTTCCTGAAAGGGACAAAATTAATTCCCATTTCAACTTCTGCTCTTGGTGTCTGATTGTGAAACCTCACATGACCATCAGCACAGCACTCCTTTCCAAAAATCAGTAAAATCTGTGCTAATCCTTTTGAAGGTTTATTGTTTGACTGTTCATATCTATATCTATAGTCTTTGAACATTTCTAATAGTTAGTGTTGGAAACAAAATTTATCCTTACTGTTCTGTACTAAAACAGAAAAGAAAGGAACAAGGTAATCAGTGTTGCTATATTATACAAATTACTCAGATCACCTCTTCAAAATATTGTTGGGCTAAAAATCTGAGAGAAGATGACAGCTCCTTCTTCCAGAAAATCAAGATCTCACCATTTATATTTGAAGATCTTTGAGAAGTCTGGACATGCAGTAATCTGCCTGAAAGTAGGTTTCCACAGTCTCCCTCATACCAAAGGAAGAAAAAAAAAAAAAAAAAAAAAAAAGCTGGATAAGCATTTAGCTTTAAATAAAAGACTGGGAATCAGGATATCTGAATTACTTTAAACAGAAAAGATCCCTGAGGAGGGTGAAAGGGTGAAACAGCCCACCTGAATCTGTGAGAGATCAGAGCAACAAACAAAGAGTGATGCAGTGACTTGCAATCTTTACATGCACACATTTAAGAGAATTTTCAGGTTTGTGAATGTATAGTGAACATCACTGGTGATGCAGATTCAAGCCTGATACTGCAGAATTTACAGTCTTCTCTGACTTTTTTAGGGAAATGAGTGAATCATAATTTAAAATGTCTGATAATTGTCTCCATCAGCATCCCAAGCACTAATATTCTATAACGTTCTATGAGAATGGGCAAAGTTTTCATTCACTTCTTCTGCTTGAGCTATTTTGCATTGCAGCTGTTGTGCCTGCAGAACCAGCAATATCATTCATCCACAGTGTAGTTTGTCTTCCTGACTACAAAAATACTGATATTTATCCTGCATTTTCATTTGTTTCAAAATTAGAGGGAATGGAAATCAATTGTAATCACACCATAAGGGATGTGTTAAAGTAAGATCCATAGATGTGCATTACTGTGTGATGTGTTTCACTTTCACAAAGTGGTATTTGAATGTGCAGAACTTAAATACTGCCCAAATTAGGATAGCTATGACACATACTTAGAGATTTCAGCAGAATATCATTGTTTAATCTAAATAAAAGTGCCAGAATTAATGTTATTCTTATGATATGTGGTGTCAGGAGGCTTACAGTAAAACCTGACAATTCTCTGACTTGTCTAGATGGAGTAAAAAAAAAGAAAAAAAAATCTTTATGGGTGATGATTAAATGAGATGTGTTTTTGGATTCAAAACAGTGTAATGTTATGTTGGTCATTAAAGTGAACTGCTGTTTTCCTTTCATTTTTATGACAGAATTGAAGAGAAAAGCACTTGAAAAATACTGATCTTACAGGATGAAAGAGTACAGTACGATCCTTTGCAAGTGGCAATTTGCAGAAGGAAGTGCTGAGTTCATGGATGTACAGTGGGATTTATTTCACCTGATCTTAGACATCCAGAATGAGATGTATACAAGTAAGAGAATTACTTCTATAACCAGTGGATAAAAATAGACACTTTATGGAAAGAGTTCCTGTGTGTTTTTTTCTTCAGGAAAATATTCCCTGTGTTAGGGAATTCAGGGAATGTGCCTGCTGTGCAGACACTCAAAGGCAGATTCTGGTGTGGGACCTATTCTGATCTGGCAGGCTGATAGAACACAATCATAGAGAGATTTAAGTAAAAGGGAATTTTCAGTGAAGGACTGACAAAGTTAAATCAATTTTCTCAGGGCCTTATCCAGTGAAATTCTGAAAATCTTCAAGGGCAGAGGTTCCACAACCCCTTGGGTTGAATTAATCCTTAACCACCATCACACCAAAGGTTTTTTCCCATTATGTCCAATCAGAATTTCCCTTTTTGTAACTCTTCTGCTGCCTGACTTTAGGTTCTGGTCTGTCCCCAGCACAGTTTTCATTGTATTTGTCTTGTGCTGCTTCCAGCACAGAATCTCAGTCATCAACACAGGCCTCATTTCAGGAGATGTCCAGGATTCTTGTTTGGTGCCATCAGTCAGGAGGCATTTTCTGCATCTTCTGGTCCTTTTGGAGCTTGGTAGCTTTCCAGTTTCCACCACAGGGAACTGTGAAATTCATCCCTCTTTGTGTATGTTTTTCCAAGTGGATATCCAGCTATGTGAGGATAGCAGCTCTGATGTGCCAAATGTGCCAGGGTATCTGGTTATTTTACCTTCCAACACAGTACAGCCCATTCCAGTGGTAGCATTAATCCAGTTTTATTTCCAGACATTTGTGTTGGAGATGTTCTAACCTGTATCAGTTGATAAGCAGATGCAGATTACAAATAAGTGTGTATTCACACACCTTGGGTGTGAATTTTCCTTCTGTGTATAGAACCCCTTTCCAAGGTTGTTACACCATAGAACTGATGATTTGGTACTCTTGGGTTTATTATTAAAAAAAAATCTTGATCTAATGGATAGACCTCAAATTCACTGAGAGTTGTGGTCAGATCTGTGGCTAAATCCTTGATTTCTTGTTGCATTAGTTGGCCTTTACCCTGATCACTCCAGATAAATTTTTCACCTCATCCAGGGCAGTGTTGTTTCTCTGAAGGTGTTAATGAAAATGTGCTTGTATTGCCTAAAGTGCCTGAGGCAGTTATTTAATTTTGTATTTAAAAGCATTGTATAGTTACTCTAGGAATCTTAATTTTCTGCTGATGGTAGATTGAAAATTTCTGTGTTGTGAAATTATGTTATTATTCCCACAGCCAGAAGCACCAAAAAAAAAAAAAAAAAAAAAAAATCATTTAGGAAGCCTGACATTGGCATTGAAGCAGTTCACAGCTTTGGAAATTTTATCACATCCTTGAGTTTTACAGAACCTGGGTAAATATTAATTGACAGTTAGAAGTTTATTCAAATAGATGGGTATTTGTCCTAGTGTATGGAAGACTTGTGAAGATCAAATGTCTCTATTATATACACCATTTTCTCTAAGTATGTGGTTGCTGTCTGACCCCATCTGTATTTCCCCCTATGTTTTTCTAACCCTTCTTATTCTGTACTAGTGATCTTAATAAAAGAAAATTAAATAACTGTTACACACTTGATTATAATTCAGTTGTGGTGACTTGGCCCTTGCAATCAGATGGTACTAAGAGTTTAAAAATGACATTTCCTGTTCGAGATGAGCACCAGCTGTATAGCCTGGACATGGATTTCAAGCCACAAAGATGTTCAAGTCTGTGGGCTTAGTTTTCTTGTCTATCATCACTCTATATTTAAAGATGCCTCTCTAGAGCATGTTTTCTCTTTTGTAAATTGCATCCTATTTCTGTCCCCCTGCACCCCCCTCATTCTGTACAATTAACTGTATTTTAATCTGGCTGTGTGATGCATTCTGTTCCGAACAGGGACCATCATTTATTATAGATATTTTCTGCAATGTCTGTAAATTTGATAATTATTCTCACCAAGCTTTTGAAAAGGAGTCAACTTGACTTCTGCTCAGCAGTGGATGCATTCTGAGTAATTCAGCCCTGTCCAAATAATTATCTCTCCTTAGAGTTCAAAGGCAGTAGAACAATAGCTAAAAGAAACAGTTTTACCAGAAAAGCAATTCCTAAAGATGCAGTCTAAAATCTTACATGGCTTTCCTGCTGAGTCTCACAAGGTAAGTAGATTTTGGGTCCAACACTGAATAGGGAGATTGGTAATCCAGGCTCCCAGCTCCTTGAAAAACTTTGGAGTGATGTATGGAGACCTGGCACTCCTCTTGGTAGTCAGAACAATAATTTCTGCTTTTTGAACAGAATTGTTGCTGGAAATCCCACACTCTGAATAAGCAGACACCAATCAGAACCAGGAGATATTTTTAAATTTGGTGTTAAACTTTAGTGCAGGGTCAGTCATCTGTTTTCTGTTCTCTTGTTTTCTATCTCTGTGCATAATTTTACCTAATTGTCTTTCTAACTGAATCCCTCATAAAAATTCAACCATGCAATTTTTTTTTTCCTGTCAGGAAAGTTTTTCTGTGTGCTTTTCATATGTTTCTTCTATTTTTCTTTCTTTCCCTTTCTAATGGGCAATATTACCATTACAGTAATTTCAGTGTGGAGTAGGGACTCTGGTTCTCAGTTTAACCACGACTTCAGATTTCATTTGCATTGCTTGTGGTAACAAAAGGTTTAAATTCCATGCCTGTGTAACACCTCACTGAATTAAAAATACCAGACATGGCTATGTAGAAATAGAACTGCATTCTGGAAGTACCCATTAATTTCCTCAGCACTCTTCCTTTCCTCCCAGGATGTCTTTACCATGTTTGTCTCAGCTGGGAAATGATGTCTTGGCAAGAAATCTGACCTCATCATTGTTCATTAGAGACATGTTCAGCAAGAGGATGGTTCAGAAATTCATGCAAGAATTTCTGATTGAGTATTGTTTTCAAGTTTTTGAAAAATAAAAGCAATGGAAGTTTCTGATTCTGCCATTCCATATCTCAGGAAACCACTTCAGTGCTGTAAATGGATAGGTACTGTCTGTCAAACTTACATTTCTCAAAGAATCTGTGAAAAATTATTGTGGTGGAGAGGCCAAGCAAGTAAGGCTGCTATGTTACAAACCAACAGAGATGTCTGTTCTTGAAAGAAAATAAAACTCAACTCTTCTCTTGCCTTGATATTACACAATTCAGAGCTGGTAGCTGAAAGCAAACAAGTAATCACCTCAGATAACAAAGACATATTTCCAAGCTTATGCATAGTAATATTAACCTTATTTTTCTGAAAACATTGAAGAGAATATACCAGAATAATTCATAAATACCACATTCATAAGATGCTTTCAGTCCCATCTGTGGTAAAAAGCTTAGGCACAACATGTAGGTGTAATATTTTTACTGGTTTTCTGAAATATGACTGGATTGGACAGCTCTGCTTTAAATATGTGAATAAGGTGTATTATGACGATTTAAACGTGATCCAAGCTAATCAAGTGTTATAAATCAGAGGGCTTTTAAAGAAATGTACTTAGCTTACAGAAACCTCTATGCTGCCCTACAGAAAGAAGAGGATGTGACATGATACCAACCTGTTTGATTATTTTGGGGCAGCAGAGCTTGCTTTGACTCTCCATTTACTCATGGTGCTACTATGAAACTATTATCCCTAAAATATAACACTTTCATGAGTCCTGATGTTGGAATTTCGTGGATGGTCTAAACAGGGGCTGATTTATTCCTGAAAGGCTGATAGGAATCCACTGAAAAGTTCAGATAAGCTTTTGAGTTGTCAAAGAAGTGTAAGTGTGCTTCTTGTTTAGGAACTTCCTTCCCACCAGGGTTGAGCAGTCTGTGGGGACCCTTGGTGGTCCAGGTCCAAAGGCCTTTCCTGGGCTTGATCTTTTGAGCAAGTCTGAGAAAGTAACAAACCTTGACAACCCTTAATCTTCCTGCCAAATTATTTTCCCTCTCACACTGAATGCCATCTATTGTTTGCTCCTTCACAGGTGATTTAAAGTACCATGATTGCATGGAAGGCTTTGCAAAGTCTTTTTTTTTTTAGCCTGTAAGGATATGATGCCATTTATGAGTCAAAGTAGGCTACGTTTAATTGTCAGCGAGCCTGTGATTTATTTGGCAGGATTACTGGATTTTACTGATTTATCTGTTTATTTTGTTGCTGTCATACAGTGCCCTTTAGTTAGTGATGGACTAATACATTCAGTTTTGTTTGCTTGCTTTTTCCTCATTAGTAAACAGCCCCAGACACTCTTAATTTGCTTAAGCCATATGCTTTCCAGAGGCTTTGGCCATTCATCCACGATGAGAGTTGTGATGCACAGTGAGCTGTGCACAGCTTACCTTGTGCTGTCCCAGGTGTATCAAGTGTAATGGAGACATTTTCTTTTTTTCTTTCTTATTTCACAAATAGCACCATTAATTCCTGTGTGTGCATTCCTGCTGCAAGTCTACCAGCAGCTGAAGCAGAAGCTGCTTGCCAGCCATGTGGGAGTGAGGAGCCTGTGAATTATTTTAACTCTTTATTGATCACTTTGAATTTTATGACAGCGGGTTTTTCACGTGTGTTTTTAAAGCGAAGAATCAAAAACCCCCAGCTCTTCCAAAATTAATTGCACTGAAAATAGGAAGCTACAGAGCCTTCTGGAAAAGCCTGGTGGATTCAGTAAGAATATTACAATAAACTTTTACAGATCTGTAAATAAATTATAGAAATCAAAATACCAAGTTCCATAGATGTAATTGTAAAAACCCTATAGAATTTAAATGAAAATGAGGGTCTTTTTTAAATTGCCTTTTTTAACCATCCTATAAATTGTTAAAAGGGGAATATTGTTCTCTGGTAACCTCTTTAAGGAGGCTCTGAGAGTTTCTAATATTCTAATCAGATTCCAAGAGGTGACCTCAACTCTGCAGTCTTCCTCACATGATTGAATTCATTGACAGCAGTGGATTTGTTCCAAAAACGCAAATCCTATGCTTTACATCATGGGACATTATAGGAAAGTTGTTTATTATAAATTATTATCTAACTTTAGAGAGCAAATCATTCCTAGTGCAGATTCTTATATTCCAAGTGCAGAATCTGCAGGTGGGTTTGCAAAAACTAAACAAAGAACTTTGATGTGATTTCATTTTGATCTGTGCTTACTTTTGAATCTGAATGATATACAGTGGTGATCTCCTTTGCTCAACCTGTGATAAGCACCTCAAATGCCTTTCCCAAGACCAAAGTCTTTACACCTTCTTGTTCTTATGATGTTCATGAAGATGTTTTTTACTCCCCCTCAAATTCAGACCTAAGCCCTTTTGTGCTTCAGGACTGTGTTGCAGTTTGTTTCACTTCTGTTGGAGAGAAGCTTATCACAAAGACAGGACTTGTGTTTTTCTTCCAGTCAGATGACTGTGCTGTAATACAATACACTGCACACGAGATTTTAAAGCACTTCCATACCAAGCCTGTCTCTGCTTTCTTTTTAGTGCCTGTCAAAATAGTACTCCTGCAAGCCTTCTGTTTTACAGAGGGTGAAAAAAACCCTAGAACAGCAGACACCAGCAATCTCTGTATTCCAGCAAAAAGAAGAGAAATGGCTTTCAGATTGCAATGTAATTTCAGGCTCTGGAAATGAAATTGGCTTCATGGAGAAAGGAAGGGACGAAAAAATAGAAAAGAAAAAGAACTGCTACTGACATTTTTTTCTCTGTGTCTTTTGGCTTTAATTGCTTCTCCCTCTTCTGGCCTGACTGCTTTTAATGTGGAGTATATGTTTAACATAGAAATAATGAAAACATAAGTTGTTTGCCTGAAATCAGTTGCATTTTAAAGGAAGATGTCATCTCTCCTCCCCCTTATCCTCATGTATCCACACATGGTTTTCAACTCCAGGATAAATCAGATGGAAGAAATTATACACTAGAAAGAGATCTACCATAAGGGTGATTCTAATGGTGGGAACAGGTGTTTGTTAAACAGAAGTATTTTGAAAGATTACCAAAGAATGGACACACTTTGAAAAGCAATCTGGTTTTTATTCTGGCCACCATTGTTGATCCAGTGCATGTTTTCAGACTGTCCCAGCTGCGAAGGAAAACATTAACTTAACACACTTAGGCAAACAGACCCTATTTTTTCATTTATTTCTTTTTCATTTAGGGCTGTATTGATTATCAGGGGATACATAACATGATGGAGGAATTTCACATTTCCTAGGGAGGGTTGATTGAAATGGCATTGTGCCTGGCCATGGGATCAAACACCCATCACTGTTCCTGTGAAGAAAATCACCTCTGTTCCACTCCAAACCAATAGAATTTGAGAGTCATCAGACAATAAATGGCTGATTCTCTTCCTTTTCCCACCTAATGGGGATATTTGGCATCTGGTATTTAAAAAACCTAAACTCTACCCAAGATGTCACGTTCACATGAAAGACAGCAACCTTGAGGGATTTTAATTTTTTTTTTTCTTATTGCTGCTCCATGTTTGTGTTTTGGACCAAATGAAACTGTTCTGTGAAGAACTCTTCTATAGACCATCAAAACTGACTTTTCATTATTTCAAATAACAAAAGGTAAAATATTTGAAGACTGTGTCCTGGTTTCAGATGGGATGCAGTTCTTTTTTCCTGTCTGTAGCTGGTACAGTGCTGTATTTTGCATTAAGGTAGAGCTTATTGTTGATAACACAGTGATGTTTCAGTTATTGCTGGCTAGTGTTTATCCTAAATCCAAAGTGTGACCATCTTGATGATGAGAGGGATGGAGCACCTCCTCTATGAGGAAAGGCTGGGAGAACTGGGATAGCTCAGCCTGAAGAAGACAACACTCCAGGTCAAATTTATTGCAGCCCTTCAGTATTTTAAGGAGGCCTATACATGAAAAAGAGAAATTTTTACAAGAGTATGCAGAGATAGGACAAAGGGCAATGGCTTCAAACTGAAAGAGGGCAGGGTTAGGATTTAGGAATTGTTCCCTGTGAGGGTAATGAGCTCACAGGGTGCCCAGAGAAGCTGTGGCTGCCCCTGGATCCCTGGAAGTGTCCAAGGCCAGGCCGGACAGGGCTTGGAGCAACCTGGGATAGCGGGGGGTGTTCCTGCCCATGGCAGGAGGTGGAAACAGGTGGTTTTTAGGGTTCCCCCCCCCAAAATGTGATTCTGTGTTTCCATGTCTCTGCTCATTGCAAGGGGGTTGATGTTCTTTAGAAGGTCCCTCCNTTCTTTAGAACGTCCCTCCCGACCCAAGCTATTCTATCATTCTTTAAATGTATTTTATTCAAATAATTAATAATTAATTATTCACATGATCAATTATTATATTAGTTCTTATTTTAATCCACAAGTTTTACCTGTCTTTGATTCTGTTCCCCATCCCACTAGGCCAGGGGATGAGGAAATAAACCAGCGGTTCTGTAGTACGTTGTTGCCAGCACAACCCACATCAGACTGTCAAACTGGCATTAATAAAATCAGTTTAGCTGAAAAGGAAAAAAAAAAAAAAA
>WEIU01023088.1:44936-55482 GCA_013389925.1 Aegithalos caudatus
CTGGATCCCTGGAAGTGTCCAAGGCCAGGCCGGACAGGGCTTGGAGCAACCTGGGATAGCGGGGGGTGTTCCTGCCCATGGCAGGAGGTGGAAACAGGTGGTTTTTAGGGTTCCCCCCCCCAAAATGTGATTCTGTGTTTCCATGTCTCTGCTCATTGCAAGGGGGTTGATGTTCTTTAGAAGGTCCCTCCCGACCCAAGCTATTCTATCATTCTTTAAATGTATTTTATTTAAATAATTAATAATTAATTATTCACATGATCAATTATTATATTAGTTCTTATTTTAATCCACAAGTTTTACCTGTCTTTGATTCTGTTCCCCATCCCACTAGGCCAGGGGATGAGGAAATAAACCAGCGGTTCTGTAGTACGTTGTTGCCAGCACAACCCACATCAGACTGTCAAACTGGCATTAATAAAATCAGTTTAGCTGAAAAGGAAAAAAAAAAAAAAAAAAAAAAGCCTCATTTTTTAAAAGCAGTGAAAGCATTTTAAATATACTTCTATCTTCATGGTCTTAACAGTCAGAATACTTTGAATTCTGGTTGTTCACAAGGAAGTCTCCTGTTATCAAGTGAGAAAGGAAGACATGTCAGCAGTACTGAAATGCACAGAGGGGTTACTGCAGACCAGGAAATTACCTCTTCTCCAGGACCATAAATCAGCTAAAAAACAAGAGGCTTAAAATTCTGTATGGGAAGGTTTATGTTGAACTGGAGGGAAACTTTCCTAGTTGCTCATAGTGAGGATCATGAAATGGTTCATAGATTACCTGAAAGAATTACATCATTTCCATCATTCTAAACACTGAAGACCAGGGAAGATAAATATTGATCAGAAATGGCAACTTTTTAATTGACTGGGGTTTGAGTCAAAGGTATAATGACTTGATGCTGCTTTCATTTTTTTTCTTTTTTTTTAATATTTATTGTTTAATAATCTGTAAGTGACCATGGATTAAATAATTTAATTCTTTTTTCTTGTGCCTGGTAAACCCCCTCATAAACAGGGGTACCCTTTGAGGGAAAAAAAAAAAAAAAAAGGAAATTAAAATAATTTTTAAATTAAAAAGCAAACCTGAAACTTAAGGAGATTAGATAAAACAATCATTTAAAGTTCCCACTTCTTCTCCCTACACTGGAAAGATCCCAAATGACCAACTTAGAGTTAGACATTGATGCTGTCAAAATCTAAATTCCACTGAAATGCATCTCCTCCCCTGCCTAAATCCCCAAGGCCTGACTTCAATGAACAGGCTCAGTCACAAATCAGAAATGTGAAGCTCTTCCCAATATGAAATGCCAGACATTTTCTTTTCAAATAACATAACTTGATTAGTGTGGCCATCTGTAAAAATGAATGGAAGACTTGGTTGTATTCTCACCTTTTCCTGGAAAAGGTCCAAACACAGATCAATCTTTTCTCAGAAGAGAACTCACCAGAAAGCAGAGTAAATTACCTCCATAGGAAAAAAAAAAATCAATATTTATGAAGTCTGTACATTTCAGCAATGAAATCTGAATCCATTTTTTTTTTCTTTGAACATGGATGGAAAATTTCAGAATGTCAGTCTTGAAAGGACAGAGGTAAGTGCTGGCAGCCCTGATTTTCACACAAATTCTGGAAGGGAACGTGTCCCTTCTTGCTGACAACTTTAAGTTGCTCCCCAGTTAAGAAGAGGCATTTTTCAAGCTATTCTTTGGCACATATTGCAGAAAGCCCAGCTGCCTAGGGTCAGCATTCCCAATTCCATTCACGGATAAGTTTCAGGCACATAAATATTTCATGAGATTTTTGAGATGTCTGAAAACCCTGCCTTATGTCTTTTAAGGTAGAAAACCCAACAACATCCAAGTTAAACAAATCACAAAAAAGAATTAGAGCATCCTTAAATTTCATGAAACAACACTAACAACCTGTTGTCTTGCCCTACTGTTTGCTTTTAATGGTGCCACATTTGACTCTAATTTTGGAGGTTAAATTTTCTCTAATTAGTTTATAAAATGCATTCATAACAATTTGTGTGATTATAACTTGACTTTATTATCTTTATGGTGCCCTGAGTCACTTTGCAAAAAGGAGGCTCATAAAGAGTTAGTTCATTACATTGACATGCTTTTTTACTTTTCCATTTTCCTTTTGAAAATGCAGTATTAAAATATGGCAAACAGTGAATTCTGAGGAGAAAGGGAGGTGCATCTATTTCATTAGCTTCCCAGAAAGAGAGAAGTCTTCCTAAGATTTGTTTATTTTTGTTTTTAGTTGTATCTAGAAAATTCAGTATGAGGTGATCAGTGTTTGTAGCCATGTTTACATACATACAGTTTTCTTTAAATCCACATGAACACTTTTCTGTTTAAGTCCTAAAAAATATGCAGCAATAGTTAAATGACATCTATTCTAATTTCATTTTTACTAATAAGGATTATTTGATTGAGACAGTGCAACAAGATAAACCAACCTCCTGTATGTTAATGAATTTTTGGTGGGTGATTTTGACATCACATTGGACATATCTCAAGCTAGGCTGATATCTGTACCCAAGCTAATTAATTTGAGGGTAGTCTTGCCTTGAAGTCATTGTTGCAACCCCATTCCAGGCAATGACATTTAGTTTGTGTTGGCAGGTATCAGGAATTATCATGTTGCTTGACAGTATTAATAATCTGTAATTTAATTCCTTCAATTTACATCAAAAAAGCAAACAATAATGCAGTTTGTAAACCTTAAGGTCGAATCAGTGGCAGCTGATCTAAGTAAACATAATTTTTACATTCATCTCTAGACTCAACCTAATCCAAGCTGTTTTCCTGACTTAATCTTGCACCTTCCAAAAAACCACAGTGAGAAAGTGGGGTGCTGCAGCCAACAGCCAGATTTGACATTCAGCTGAGTTCTTCTTTGCATTCTACTCTTAGTCAAAGCCAGCTTTTTGTTTTGAAAGAAAAAGAAATGTTTAGTAAAGGTACTTTGAAACAAGGAATGTCCTTACTAGCAAAGATCCTTGGACATGCTGCAGGAGTGAACGACATCCATATTAGAGCTTGGGTACATGATATTAGAGACAAACTCTAAGTCTGACCTTTAACACACCTCACATTAGTGGAGTAACCTTTTTTCCTGGGCCAGCATTAACCACTGTGTGAAAACTGATGTTACCTGAGTCTGCATGTCACTAAAACATCAGAATTGTTCTCACTGCAGACCAAAATCCCACTAAACCAGAATCATTTGCAATAATGGCTAAACCAGCTGCCCAGGAAAGAGTGATAGAGCAGGACCAGTTTATGCCCAGATTTCTATGCAGATCCTTCCAGAGCCAGGTATTTACATAGATTCTACCACTGGCTTTGTATTTAGCAATTGCCAACGAATTTCTCTTCCACAGACTGGTTTAGACACACCTTTGGTTCATTTAACCTTTGCAATCCAACACATCCTTAGTTCACTAAAAATACTAAAGGCATCCTTTGGGTACTGTGAGCTAATTTCTCCTGCAGAATGAGTTTTGTTGAAGGTGTGGTTTCATACAGAAAATTTTGGAAAAGAAGTCCTCTAAAAAACATGAAAACCTGAAAAAAAAAGGTTGGATTGGTGTTTTTTATGTTTCATGTTATTAAAACCCTCTACAGAAGGTAATGATAACCCAGGTTCTTGTTAATAAAACCCTTGGGGGTAAATTAGAGTCAAACAACTCCAAATGAAGGGTGTTTGTAAATACACATGGGGATTATTACAGAATAATTTAGTTGCACAGGAAAACAGGCATGAAGGAATTTTGGTTGTTATTACCTATAATAATATGACAATGTAAAAGCACAAAAATATCACCTAAGAAAATGCATAAGAAAGACAAGGAAAGGACAAGAACGTGAGCATCTCACCACTCACAAGGAGATTTGGTTGCTGAACAATCTTGGTCAAAGTGTTGGTCACTGACTGGATGCTTTGGGTAGCAAAGAAAAGTTCCCAATAAAATCCCCAATGTCCAGAATCTATTGGGTTTTTATTCACTCAGGTTCAGGTAGGAACACCCAGGTACCTCCCCTGGGGCAGGGAGCTTCAGCTGGGTGGTGGGATGTTGTGGATCAGGGACACCTGGATGTGGAATCTTGTGGATCATCAGGGCAATCTGGATGTGGAATACTGTGGGTCAGGAACACCTGGATGATGGGATATTGTGGATCAGGGACACTTCTGAAGCCTTTGACACCTCCTAATTGGATCCAGCTCCCACTACAGGAGTGCAGCTGGGCCCATCATGGCCATCAGCAGAGTGAGCACCCTCAGGGCACTGGGAATGTCCCAGGAGCTCCCAGGCAGGGCAGTCAGCACAGCTGAGCTCACTGATAAGGACAAGGAGCAGTTCCTGCCTCACAGGGGTCCCCTCTTTCCTTATCTCATCCATCACTAGCAGTAGCCAGAGCTGGGCTGTGTCACCCTCGGGTACTCTGCACATCAGCAGCTTCCCTCTGATCCTTTGAGCCATCAGCATATCCCAGTCTCTCTTCCAGTATCACTTCTGGATACATTCCTCTCCCTAAACCTGGGATTAGTGAATAATATCCCCTTTATCTTGCCCCCAGCTCCTGTGACAGCCCAAATCCCAGTTAGGAGCTGTATTTAGGGAGGGGTGGCTACAGTGGTCACAGATGAGCAGCTGTTTCTTTGCAGTTTGCTACAGTGGGCAAAAATCCTCTGATGATTTTAGCATTGTTGAAGCCATTCATGATTTGAATCTCTCACATGTCTTCTACAGGTGGGACAATAGACTTTTAATAATCCTATCTTTCATGTTAGACATCTGTTGAGGATTCAATACAGACACTTCTATTCCAACAAAAAATGTCCTTTGCTAGCAAAAATAGTCTCCACCACTTTCTTCACTGCTGCAAGAGCTACATGTGATTCAGCAGATTTGGAGCTGGGTTACATCATTTACCATCTGTGTCTCTGTCTCGCTGGCAAGGTCAATTTGTTTCTGCAAATAGATTTCCCTCAACTACAAGGGGCAATCAGTCCATGAATTCCCAGAGGTTCGGTTCTTCTTGCTCTCCCTTCTCTCTGACACAATTCCAACTGGAAATGTTATCAAGGATTGTAAAGTTAACCTTCTTATGTGTATGAATAGCAGCACTCAACTTTTATCCATCTTTTAGGTCTTTTTGAGCTGAAGTGCTCATTGTAGTCATACTGTCTACATGGTATAAAGCCAACTTTTGAATGAGTTGTAATTTTCTTTTTACTTTTTGGTTTTTTTAAACCTTTTTTTTTGACTTTTGATGGAAGGCCAAATTAGTCTTTTACACTGCTGTTGGGTTGTAGTCCAAAGAGAAATCCAACGTTTCCAACAGAAAAAAGAATTCCTTTATTTTGTTTTAGTTTACATTGACATTTTATTTTATGTTTACCTTGACGTTTAAAACCATTTTTTTTCTTTTCTACTTGTATTGAAGGAGAATTACAGAATTTCATTCTTCAGTATATTTCTTTTCTGTGGCTAACAATGGTAATTGTAAGAGGAATTTTTTAAAAAATTGTAGTTTATTGGTTCAGTATTTGTTAAATTTTCCCCCAGGTGAAGTGTATAGTGGATAAAAAACTTCTTAGTAAAAAGTACTAATTCAGTATTTCATCTTAAAAAAAAAAAAAAAAAAAATCAGTGTAGAACTGACATATCACTCAAAAATTACAGATTATTTCCTTGAAAACTAGCTGTCTATACAGCCATACCAAATTAAAAACAATATGGTTAAGGTTTTGTTGAGCAGGAACAATTTAATTAAACAGACATCTGGGGTTTAAAATAAATAAAGGAGAAAACGCATGTGACATTAATTGAATTCAGCACCATTTGTTTGTACCTTTGTAAATGTTTTTAAAATTGAAATTGCATAAAATCATTGATTTCATATACATTTGTAGGAACCCCTCCTAACTTTTTGTTCCAAAGAATTGCTTGAAATACATCCCCTTAGCAAAGCAAATGTGGAACTAGGATATAAGATGTTAACAAAAGATCAAGAGCAATATGAAATAACTACGTGGCATTTAATCTTTTCCCTTGTAACCTGGTTTCCTGACATAACTCCGCCAACTTCAATGAAACTACATCAAAATCCAACATTTGGCTGCAGGCAAGTGAATATAAAGCCCTTTCTGAGTGGGGCAATGGCAGTCCTCCCTTTTCCAAAAGCATCAAACACCCCATAAAACAGAAGGGATAAATCTCCTGCTTCTTCAGTCCCATAACTCACAGCCACAGCTCGGGTCAAGGAACAGCTCAGCTGCATTAATGCTGCAGTGATAAATCTTCAGGAGCAGGGAGAGCCGAGGGGTTTGGGATGAAGACAGAACACAGGGAGCTGTGCAGAGCTGGCTCAGGTCTGCCAGGGTCAGCCCCAGCTGGGGTTAGCAAACCCCTTCCATCCCTGAGAGTGCAGAATGGAGATATTGAAGTCAGGTCTGGAACCTGGTGCTGATCTGGGCTGATAAGGTTTGCCAAGCTCCAGCTAATTCCTGTGTTTGCAGTGCCAGTGGGATAACCCACCAGAGCTGATTGCATTGGTTCTGCTAGGAAAAAGATACTTTAACCCTTCCTTTGTCTTGTCAGTGTGAAAAACAATCACAAAAACTAAGCACAATGGGGATAGGAGGTAATGTCTTTAATTTGGGGATTGCATGTGGCTGCAAAGAGTAATTAAAATCAAGTGAACACAGCAATAAAAATCCTGTTACAATAAAAAAGACTGAGACAAGCACAAGGAAGGTTAGGGAAGGATGGTTACAGAAGTGCTTCTGTGATTCTTCAGTCTGGAAACTGGGCTTCAGTCTCCTGATTGCCTCTTGGGAAATCTCTTGAAAACCTGTCTGATCTCATTAAGAAACATTTTTTATTTATTCACATGTCTTGACTGCAAACAGAACCGCTTTATTTAATGTTCATGGAAGGTGGATAGTGCTGTGTCTGTACAGTCCTAGAAAATGAGGCAGGAAAGGAACACAAATTAATGAACTCTTCCAGTAATACTGACTGTGTTTGTCTGCTTGTTCAAATAAACACTCAAAAAGTCTTGGGACAAACTTGCATACAGTGAAAAACCAACATGCAGTGATTATTCTTCTGAAAAGCCACAATTTTTTGCACTTGATTAATTTACTGAAAATTCTGAGAAAGACAGTAATATCTGGTGGGCAGTATTTTCAGTGAGGTCCATAGTGGATAGCTCAACAGAAATGTAAATCTGTGCAAATCAACTGTGTGAAGCCTCTTGGCCGTTATTATAAAGGGGATGTGCTCACCACTTCAGGGGTTAAAAATCTATCCCATTTTAAGAGGAAATTTTCAAAAAAAAAAGTATTTATTTTAGATTTTTATTTTTTACTTAACAGATTTACAAACACAAATCCAGTCCAGATTTGAAGTGAGAGATCTATGGGCTATGTGCAATCTACAGAATGACAACAAATGTTCTCAAACTGTGATTGTTTTTCTCTTGTTTTTTCCTCGATCCTTATTTCAGTTGTGTTCCCTGACATGGGTAGGAGAATGGTCAGGGAAGCACTGAGAGGAGCTGTTCAAAAAGCTTTTCTGTGAAGGCTGAGATGTCAGGCAGGGTAACAAAACCCTGGAGGAGGAAAGGGGAACTCTTCCTGCTTTGGATGCAATCCTTCAACCTCCTTCAAGACTCTTCTTTGCCCATCCTACTGGATTTCAATTTATTATTAAATTTAATAGCATGTCCAGCCTCCTCCCTGCAGAGGAGAAGATAATTTATATCATCCCCATCTTTCCCTGGTGCCATGATACAAGCATTGCAATAATTGGGGTTTTCCTACTCCTCATTGCTCCTGAGCCACCCACTTTGAACCTGAAGGTTTTGTTTAAAATAACCCTACAATGTGCTGTGGAGCTTGACTAATAAAACCCATCTTTTTAGTTCTATGGTTTCTCTCCACTCTTAAGCTTGATCTGCTTTTAAAGTATTCCAAAATTGGAAGTGTACCTGGCTATCTTATCCTGTGCCTTGCTGAGGCATGGATGTATCCCTGTGTGTGATTCACACATGTTATATGCACATACTGGTTATAATGTGGAGTGAATTTACAAAACACTTAACAAATATTACAAAAAAATGGAGGAGTGATGTCACTTGGGGGGAAGATTTAAGATATTATCCTTCTGGCTTTATACTTTGTAAAAAATGTGATTTTCTAAGCAAAGCATACAGATATTGAAAGTACTGCAGCTTGTTATTTCTTCTTGAGGACCTCTACCATGTCTGGTTTTAGGGAAGAGGAAGGTAGCCAAAATTTTCTGAGAACATATCCTAAGTAGACAAAATTATTTTGCCATTTATAATTTTAGCCTGAACTTTATTTAATTTCCTAAAGTTAAGAGATTTGACAACAAAGTTCATTGAGTCTGCATAATGAAGGGAGATTGTCAATGTTAATGGCAGGGTATATGCAGGATTTCATGGTACTTTTTCCCTGAAAGAATTCCACACCTGTCTGAGATCCAAGGGCAGTGCTTTCTGGGCAGCTCCTAACACAGTCCTGGAATAACACAAATTAACTTTTTTTGCCCTTTTATGCCTCAGTTTCCTACATTTGCCATGAAACTCTTCTGACAGAATGAGAACACAATAATCTGGGTTTTTGAGGGAGACACCCCTGAAACACAGACCTCAGTCCTGACACCATCAGGGTGTGTCAGAACATTACCTGACACAATCTGACAAAATGTGTTTTGTAGTGTCATCACAGCTGTTTTAGAAGTTTTTAAAAACACATTGAAAAGAAATAACTGGACTGACTAGAGGTATTCTTATCCCTCATCATTATGAAGGCTTCTAGTTTGTGTATGCAGAACTTTCTGCTGCATCTCCTCAAGGCCAAGTTGCTCTAAGTGAATGACAGGACCATCAACCTCTTCAGGTAATGTCACATCAGTCCAACATTAAAAAGGAAAATAAGAAAGCCACAATGAGGTAAAACATAGATTAAATACAAAGATTAATTGAATAACAAATATAGTTTCTTATCCTAAGGCATTTAAGAGGTCCATTAGATCCTGTAATGGAAGGACAGAGATCTGACTTAAAAATAATTTCTGTTCACTCACAGCAAAATCTTGTCCAAAACCACTGCATTTTCCTAGTGTTGATGCTGCATTTCTCATTATTATATTTCCACAGATCTGCAATACCCCTTAAATTACCTTTTCTCCATTCATATTTCTTGCTTTGGAGTTCATTTGTATTTCCTTCCATTACTGACCCTGTCACTTGGCACCCACTCCAGACTCCCATTGTTCTGCTCAAACTATTTATATTCCAGTCCTTGGTTACTCTTCAGTCCATGACTTATTTCTGAATTAGTTACAATCCCAGACACATTATTCAATCTACTCCTTTCTTTTCTCAGCATCTTATCTCTCTATCAGAATTCATCCTCCCACTTAGTTTTTCATCAGACACATAGGTCAAGGAAGGCTGATTTTTATTCATAGCATACAACTCAAAAATAAGAAATGACACTTTTTTACCTACTTCCATTTTTATTTTTTTTTCATAATTGACACACATTTTGTCTCCAACAATCTTTCTTTAAAAGACACTATTATTTCTCAGGATAGTCATGAACTGGGCAGGAAATATTCTTGCCAGTCAAGTGTACTTTGGCAGTTCTGCTTCCAGCTTATCCAGAAATGCATTCCAGATGATCCAGATGGATTTCATGGATACCTGCTGGAAAGTTACTCCATTGCCTTTGCACCTCACCAACACACACTAGGTTTGCTATGTGATCCCGAAAAAATTTTGGCCAATGTATTTTTTCATCCATTCTCTTTTCTCAGTGCTGAATGATGACAAGGTGGAATAAGCTGTTTTCTGTTAGTCCTCGTGGATGTGTATAAGAGGTCAAAGTAATGCATTTTTTGTATTTTATAGGAATTACATTCACAGGACCAACCTTGAAAGGTTAATGTACATATCCAGCATCTGATCTTTAGTAAAGTGGGAAAACAAAGCATGGAAATACTGAGATAATAAGCTTTGCAAGAGTCCTTACAAAGAAAACACTAAGAACACTAATAATCATTTTAATACTGGATTTTGTACCAACCTGAACATAACCAGATTTTGTTCTGTGTGTTTTCCTTTAACTGACCTTTGTGTCTATTTTCCAGGACATTGTTTACTTTGCTTTATGCTGTCTGGCTTTATAAATGGATCTGTTGTGTGGCAAAGTCTCAAATGTGGGTGGTTTTTTGTTTTTTTTTTTTTTTTCAGAAATGTAGACAAATTATGCCCAATGCTTTCACCTTCAATGGGTTCAACAAAATCAATTCAGTTATATAAGTAATGTACTTTCTAACACTCAGCAGCCATCTAGGTTTGAATTTTAATAAAACTAAGACACTGTATTGGCTGCTGCATGAGCAGTAGTATTATGTTGCACTTATATAACAATAATTCTATTTGCTAGGCAAGATACAAATGAAACACACAGAATGTAATAACAAAAAAAAAAAAAAA
>WEIU01023088.1:55500-73500 GCA_013389925.1 Aegithalos caudatus
AAAAAAAAAAAAAAAGAAAAAATTAGAAGTCAAGATACTTTTTCAAGCACCATTACACCTGAAAATTAAGTGAACTGCAGTGCTTTGTTTTCCTTTTCTCTCTTCCCAGGCAGAGGTCCTGCCTCCTTAGGTAGGGAGCAACAATAAGTTTAGTTACTCAGTATTGACATGAGTTGTTGCACTGAATACATGATGATGTGTAATCCAGACTAACTCTAGACACATTCTGTACCATTTTCTGTACTGCACAGCACATGGGAGAAAGTAAATCTGGAATTATCAGTCAGCTACCAATGAAACAGCAAAGTCTGGGGCCTTTTTCTATTGCTTGTACTGATACAGAAGAGGTAATTCCAGTACAACAGTCCCTTGTTCAGGTCCTTCAGGTACTAAATTTCACCACTTACTGGAAGCCTTTTCCAAAAAATTCAGCAGCACAAATTGCTGGATGACTGGAGAAGATGAACAACTTATTTTGTGCAAAAGAAGCATCTCACTGTTGAAAACAGTAATTTACCACTGAAGGTGGAAGTACTGGCAGAACAATGAATGTGTGTGCTAAGCTGAACTAAGTATCTCTGGGAGGATATTTATATACTTATCCCATTTGCTGGTCTTAATGTAGTTATTGAAAGAGGTTTGTTTGTGAGATTTATTTCACAGGTTTTCAGAGATGCTGAACTCAGAAACCTTGTTTAGTGGTGCCTTGGCAGTGCTGGGTTAATGGTTGGACTCAGACATCTTTGAGGTCTTTCCCAACCTAAATAATTCTGTGATCTTTAAAATGATGAAGGAGAACTTCCACACAGTACTGTAAAGACCCTGGACCCAAGGCACTGTCAGATGGGATCATCTGCATCCTCCTGCTTTCTCCTGCCTTTGCTGTTGTGTTTATCATCCCAGATCAGTTATTCACAAAGACATTGGGCACCCTGCAGTCAGGACAAATAGTCATTTTCTCTCTCTGACAAAGCTTTATGAATAACAACCCCTCCTCACTTGAGAGTTCTAATTAACAGTGTACTATTAAGAGGAAAGCCATCATAATTTTTCTTTGGTGCAAATTAACACACCCTAGAGTGATGTCACACTGCTGTGAAATACCTTGACATGATACATCATTCCTCAGTTAAAACTGAAGAAGAAACATGATAAAATAAACAGAAGCCCTACAACATTCCTTCCCATCCTAACTTAAACAGAGATTTTCCATACTCCAGCTTTGTTCTTGACATCAAAGTGCAAATTTTACTAGTTTGGATTAATTTCTCTTGCAAAACCCCACCACACTTGGAATATATGTATGATTTCCCCTCTGCTGGTATTCCTAGAGCCCTGATTCTGTTCCTGCTCTTCTTTCCCTGGCATGTATTGTGTGCAGAACGGGGCTCCTGTGGATTGTCACAGTTTCAGTTGAATGAAGATGTAATAATGTGTTTCTTCTGAGAGTTTTGTTGAGGGCCTCTGCTAACACTGTGGGAAAGCATCAAAAACACAAATTGGAGATGAGTGCTCAATGACTCTTTTCAAAGCTCTCTCATCAAATGTGCTTTCCTCTTTATTAGTACTGTAAATGCTAGAAGTGTGGAAAACTCATTTTGTGCATTGCTGCAGAAAAGCTTAGTTGAAAATGGACTATGAAAAATTCCACTAATTTTTCAGTTAAAATAGGAGAAAAATGCACTTTATAATTACAGAATCACAGAGTGATTTGGGTTGGGAAACATCTCCAACATCATCAAGTCCAACCTCTGACCCATCACCACCTTGTCATGCAGACCAGAGCACTGAGTGCCACGTCCAGTCCTTCCCTGAACAATCCCAGGGATGGGGACTCCAAACCTGGGCACTTCCAGTACCTGAACACCCTTTCAGTGAAGAAATTTTTCCTGATGTCCAACCTGACCCTTCCCTGGCACAGCCTGAGGCCATTTCGTCCTGTCATTGATTTCCTGTGTAAATTTATTTCTGTTCATTTTGGGAGCATCCAATTCAGGTTCCTTGAGGCTTGAATTCAAAGAACCTGAGCACTCACAAATTCACAGGCAGCTGTAGCACTTTGAAATATCAAAGATTATATCAAAATTTAAGAACTGTAACCATTAAATGCCCAAAGACAAGGGCTACTAATATCATGAACATTAAATTCTTCAAATTTTATGCAAATTATGGAGCTAATAAAGACTGGTTTTGTATTACTTTGTGTCTGTAAGCTTCAAATTTCAGCTAAATCTCCCTTTTTCTGGTCATGGCGTCCCATGTGAAAGTACATATTCTGTTGTCTGATAAGGACTGACTTGAACCTCATCCTTACCAGAGGAATCCATAGTTTGGTTCTACTCTATTTAACTTCTTAATTTGAAAGGCAGGAAAACAAAGGCAGGATTTATAGTGTGTCATTTTATTTGCAGACTCTACACTGCCCATTAGATTTAGATGGAATTTAGTCAACAGCCTCAAAAAATACTGAACAAATCAGGCAAACTCCCAGAAAGGAACATGTGCAATGTGTTTCATGGCTTACAAAGCACTCTACAAACCTGGAACTGCACCTCCAGCCAAGGCCAATCTATTTGTCAATAATGCTTCTGTGAAATTATGTTGATTTTTTGTCCTTTGAGGTCTGAGATCTTTGATAATTTCTGTTAGAAAACCTGCTTTGTTGGATTCATTGTACCTTAATCAACATTCAGCTTTCCTTAAATTCTCTAGGGCAGTAATGAAAAGCAGAAGATAAATGAATTGTAGTTTCTGCAGTTCTGTTAGAGAATTTAAAGAAAGGGTCTGGGCTGATTTATTGGCTATTGAGTAACAAAACAGAAAATATTCATCATCCTTCAGTCTAAGGTCACAAGATGCTCTTAAAGATCTAAAATCACAGTAACAATTGAGGACTTAAATTTACTGCAAATGAATTGTAACATCTAAGAGATCAAGAGATAAAAGGGAAAAAAAACCCACTATATTTAAGAGATACCAGAAAGTGGGTAACACTTGTCAAATGAACAGGCTGTGATACAGGATTCTTAGAGGCTATTTCAGAAATAATAATGATTATTTATTTTATTTTATTTTACTTTTATTTCATTTTATTTATTGTCATGATTATGATAATCATTGATTAATTACAGTTTCAAATTTCACTTGCTGGATGGTATTCTGAATAGGAACACTGGTTAATTAAACTTACAAAAGGTTACCTTTAATACCATTAATCATTAGAGCCTTAGAACCACAGAGTGGTTTGGGCTGGAAGGGACTTTCAAGAGCATCTTGTTCCAACCCCCTGCATGGGCAGGGACACCTTCCACTGTCCCAGGTTGCTCCAAGCCCCATCCAACCCAGCCTTGGACACTTCCAGGGATCCAGGGGCAGCCACAGCTTCTCTGGGCACCTGTGCCAGGGCCTCCCCACCCTCACAAGGAAAAATTCCTAATAAAAATATAAACAGACTATTTGTATTAGAGATAGCTAAGGTTGGCAAAATTAACTAAATGTTAGTGGTGATAGAGTGAGCTTTAAAGGAGATTATGCCATTATGTAAAACCAGGTATTAAACTTCAGTGGGGATGAATGGTATCTTTTTTAAGTTAAATGAAAGCAAAACAGAGCTTTAAAAATTATAGGAAAGGAAAGATCTGCAGTATTGTTAGAATTTTATGTGAGGAAACAGAGGGACTATAAAGAGGCCATTGACAGTACAAATGGGAATAATGAAGCAGTACTGAGGAAGAATATTAAGATAAACATAAAAGGTTCTTTAAATACAGTAGAAGACAAAGGAAAGAAAATATTAAGAAATTGAAGGAGAAAACAAAGCATAGCAGTGTGAATAGCTAAAAACAAATAGACAAGTGAACCACATATTTACTAGGAGAGTATCATCAACACAGGTGTGCAGACATGGATTTCCACCCACTTTCAGGAACTAAATGAAATTATTTGAGCATTAGAATAAGAAAAGGACACATCTCATAAGCATCCTGTCTTTAAAAGATTTCATTCAGAGCTGGAAAGTGAGTTCATAGTACAATGTTTGGAGGATTTTTTTTTTTTTTTCAGATTTAGTCAGTGATGGCTCTAAAAGGCCAGAGTCACCACTTCATGAATATACACAAGTAGAAATTGGTGCTAAAGGAAGGAAACAGAAATGCAATGCCTAAGCCATAAAGTTTATAGCTTTGGGGGCTAGATATGGTTTAATTGAAATCTGAGGATTTCTTGTCAATGTAGAGAAAGATGCTTTGCTTGCTTCAGTCCCATAAACTTTGGTTTGCATTTTCTGCATTCCCTTTTGAAGCAGCTGCTGTTGACCACTAGTGGTTATTCATCCTTCACTAGATTAATCATATTTTTTCTTAAGTGCCACGAGTACTAAAATCAGAACTGAACTCCTGAGACACAGAAGTTCTTTTACTGCAGACAGTAGCTGTGAACTTTTTGTTCCCTGATTTGTGAGGCTAATAAGATCCAGGGCATTGCTTCCTTCTTAATATGCTGATTTTTGTGGGTGATGGAAGGAGGGGGAGGGGGCATGACATTTGCAATTTGTAATTATACATACTTGGGTCCTTTCCTTCTCATAATTGTGAGTGATAAAACCAAAGCACGTTCTTTCCTCTTGGTGCCTATTCTGTACATAATGCATCTGTGTTATGTGATAATCAGCACATCTCCCACTTCATTATAATATATACAGCCAGGAGTTGCAGGAGTTCACATACTCTGCTATATTCAATTTATTGCCTTGTGGAACCCTCAGAAGTGCTGCAAAGCTTGGCCACTGGCACTCTTAGGAGTGTGTACTGCCATGAGAGGGAGATGTGCTGACTACTCAGGAAAGGAAAAACACATTTAAATGAACCAAATACCACCAAGGAAGGCTGCAATGAAATAACTTTTAAGCATTTGATTAGAAGCCTCCAAAGCCAGAGAAGTTTAGAAGAAACATCAAGGGCAGCTAATAACCTTAATTCAGTAGTATCCTGGCAAAGGTTGGCAATACACTTGATACTGAGGGATGTATGGTGGAAGGCTGCTGAGTGAGCAAGCATGCTAATGGAGACACATAAACTGCATTAACTGATGGGCCTGGGGAAGTCTGCCTGAGTTTTTAACATACAAACTCCATTAATTATGGTATTTAAGAAGAAATAATATATTCAACAATTTTCTCTCTCAGCTTTGGTGGGAGGAGGGGACAGCTGGTCCAGTGGTATGCTGGGACAGGAATCAAAAAAGAGGCTTGAACATGGTTTCAAACTGTTTTCAGAGAAATCAATGCCTTTGTTTTGGACAACTTACAGTAATGTAAGAAAAACTTAGGAAAATCAAATATTTCAGAGGCTGGGGATCACCAGAAAGGGTAATATGGCCCAGTGCAGAAACAATTAGTAAATAAAATCTAGCTTTTACTTCTGCCTCTCCCACTACACTTCCATGTCACCACTGACATGTCACTTCATCTGACTGCTCTGCCTAAAAGCACTTTTCAAAATTGGCTGAGAGTGCAGCAGGGATGGGCTGGTTCTTATGATGCATTTGCATTTATATAAATACTAAAAAAAACCCCACATTCACCAACAGAGTTGGTGGCCAAGAATGTTTAGCTTTCAAATAAACACATAAACAAAAAGATTACATAAACCTGAGTCAAAAGTGGAGGCTCCTGGAACAGAAACAATGAGCTTGTGCAGCACAGTTGCGGAGAATGCAGGTAGGTCTCAAACCCTAGTAAGCCAAAAGATTTTAGGAAAGCACATATAATGCTGCCCTGAGCATCTCACTGCAGAGGAAACAGGGTAGGAAACAGACTGGGAAAGTCAGACTGCCCAGGGAAACTCTGCATCCCAACACAGCAGACTGTACAGGGTCTTCCTGATGAATGAGTGGTGTGCATGAGAGAAGATCTTTTCTACTCATTCTCTTTTATTCTATTCTTTTATTCATTCTACCCATAGCTCTTTTCTTCCCCTTCTTTGGTACTTTGGTATTTGAATCCAGACACTTGAGCCTGAGAAAAGGGGATTGCCTTTTCACAGAGCTCTGCAGGAAGTCCCTGACTTGGGAAAGGGCAGTGCAAGCCCTGATTGCACCCTGTGCCCCACCTCTAATGTACAGACACAGAGTGCAGAACACAGGAGGAAACCTAATTGTTGTTCCCTGGTGGGTATTCTGATACCTCTGGCACCAGGTCTGCCAGTGAAACCTGAACAAGGTGCAAACACACCACCAGGGCCATAAACAAAGTCTCTGCTGTTCATGCTGGCAGATGGACCAGGTGGTTTCCCTCCAGTGCAGGTTCCAGAGCTGTGCCCTTGGACAGAGGCAGTTTGCAGGTCCTGTGGCAGCACCTGCAGCTGTGGTTACACATCACACCCACACCCCTTCACACCATTTTCTTCCTAGCAATGATGTTCCTTCAAATGCTTCAGATCCTATCAAAAATTAAATGCTGGGCATTCTGTACAAGCCTTGTGGGAGATGGGAGTATTCTTTCTCAAAATCAGTGTTTATCAGTCACAGACATTATCCTTCCCATGTGGTGTCATTGGATACATCCCAACATTAAGGCATTGTGGTGAGAAACAGAAATTTTACTTTATTTTCCATGCAACAATACAAGAAAGACCTGACCAAGTAAGAGATAAAGGTTAGAAAAATAGCAATTAATGGA
Source organism: Aegithalos caudatus (assembly GCA_013389925.1). Lineage (NCBI taxonomy): Eukaryota > Metazoa > Chordata > Aves > Passeriformes > Aegithalidae > Aegithalos > Aegithalos caudatus. Next base: position 62,177 of record WEIU01023088.1, read on the forward strand.
GAAACATCCAGCTCCATAAGGACAGAGAAATATTAAACTCCATTTTGCTAAGCATGTAGCAAAAGCAATAATAAAAAAGAAGGTGATGTGATAAGATGACTCATTTTGGACACAGATACTGCAAACAGTGGGGAATTTAATTGCATTGCAATTAAAGGGTGAAGGCACAGATAGGGCAATAGCTCCTATTAGGCAGGAAGACAGCTCAACCAGCAATGAATCATTCCTAAAAAACAAAAGACTTCTGAAATCCTCTGATCATTTGTAGATGTCTGCAGGAGGATTAATGAATGAATGTGGGAAAATTCATATAGGCTATAACAATGCCAGAGTTCCCCTAAAGACTGGAGTGTCTACCATACCATAACAGACAGATATTAATATAAAAACTTCCAGTTGATTCCAAAGCAGAGTTATTTTACCACTGTAGTCCTATAAATAAGACTTAAAAATTTATTAAATTCCCCTTCTTCCTCCCCCCCTTCACTATTGTTAGCAAAACAGAGAATTCTCTACAGAGAATACTAACAGCAAATACTGCTAAATGAAATGTGATACATTTGAGGCTATTTCCCTAGTAAATAACTCGGGAAGATATCCAAATAGAATCAGTGATTTGTTAGAGAGATAGCACACTCACAAAAAATACCACTTCTAGTAAAATAATTTTTTGTTGATAAGGTGAGGGAGGAAAACTGAAGCGGGGGGGATGAGAGAGTATCTGCCTAGTACAGGAATAAATAAAACCCTCCTTGCAATTCACAAAAAGCTGTTTCCCAGGTCATAGTGGGTATTGCCATCAGAAGAAATCCCAGTGAAAACATAATTTATACAATCATGCATTATCCCAACATCCTCTTATAAGAGATCAATAAATAAACTGTCTAGTCTCGTGTTCCCTTTGTGTTTGATTATCCAGACATATTTTGTGTCATGAAAATGGGTCTGTGATAAATGGAATTTTGCTGTACTGACATCTGACCTTTATTAACATATATTAGTAAAGTGGGCTCCTTGCCAGCAACCTTTAGTACATCAGCAAATTAAAAAAAAAAAAAAAAAAAAAAAAAAAAAAAAAAAAAAAATATCTCAAAAAAAAAAAATCAATAGCTTCAGAAAAAGAGAGCTTGTGCTCCTGTTCCACAAAATTTACTTTATAAAATGTAACATTACTAAAAAAACCCCACCCTGCCATGTACAGCAAACCCTGGAGTCTGACTGTGAGGGAGCAGAGGGGAACAAGGGTGATTCTCTCGTTCTGTCACCCTAAAGGTTTTCTCCCCTCACCTTTCCACTGGGTCCTTATTGTGTTTATGACATAATATGGGCTCCCTCTGGTGACTAATTGAACACCTGCAAATTCCCAGAGCTTTTAATCAAAGGCTGAAGCCTGATGGATCAAATCATCTCCCTGCAGACAGGGGAAGTGACATCCCTCTGCATTTCAGTGTGTGCACCAATTCCATCACAAACTTCTGTGAGCAACAACTCTGAGAGAAAAACACCTATTTTGCTCAAAACTTCAGGCATGCAGTTTTTATTCTAATATTTTCTAACCATTACAGACCATCCACTGCAGCTGAGCAATGGAAGGCTGGAATTACAGGTTTCACATGAAGACAATGATTTTTGCAAACCCATTTTCCTGATCCAAGGATGGGAGAGGGAGTTGCCAGGGCCATGTGCCTGCTCTCAGGCTGGGATTCTTGGGGGCAGACCTGGATGATCCTTGTGGGTCCCTTCCAACTCTGGATATTCTATGATTCTATGTAAAAACACACTGTAGTGTTCTAGAATGTTTTAATATATTTTATTTCAGAGGAGAGACAAGGTCAGTTTTTAAGATGCACGGCAAGTTCAAAAGGAAGCGAGGCTAGACTGAAGTTTCAGGGATTTCTGAGGCAGAATGCAGAAGTTCATGGAAATCACCACTGCTGATCCTCTCATTGCTCAGCAAATTAACACTGCAGACTTTTTAGATATTCTTAGTGCCTGCAAACCCCTCCTAACCATGTTTTTGTTTTAACCACAGAAATTCTGCTTGCTAACAGCCGTCACATAATGAATGCAGGTAGCCTTGCACGAAAGTAAACAAAAAATGTCACTTGAAATGAAGAGAGAGTAATTGGATTTTATTTAATGTAATGTAATGTAATTTCATGGGCAAAAATGTCTCTATTTTAAGCCACCCTGAGGGCCTCTCACTATTTTTTCCCATGTTGGAGGAGCACAGAGACGTCTGAGATGAAGACAGGACATGTCCTTTGGAGTAAGCCTTTCAAGGATGAACATCCTGGCATATGAGATCACCTGCAGTTCTCTGTGTCTTCTGGCTGGATAATAGGGGAACCACAGGAGAAAAAGGGAGTAATATCTCATTTCAAGCATCATTCCAGAGGTGCATCATTTTTCTTACTGTATCAGCACTATTACAACCTTTAAGGCATTGTTTAATGATGGCTATCCACTGTAATATGTCTCATTACACTTTTTACTAGGAATTTCATACAAATTTTCAAAAGCACAGCAAGAGTTAACTTCATTTTGGGATTCAGCCTAAGGACTATCAATATGTAGCTTCATTCTACAATGTGGTTGGGGTTTTTTATAAATTTATTTTTTCTACTTCTGCATTTGAAAATGCAATGCAATGGTACAGTAAATTCTACACGTATTAAATCTGAGTCTCTCACACTCCCAGGCTGCATTCAAGGGTCAGGCTGAGAGAGTTGGGGTTGCTCAGCCTGGAGAAGAGAAGGCTTCAAGGAAAGGTTTGAGCACCTTTCAGTGCTGAAGTGGTGACAAGAGAGCTGGAGAGGGACATTGGACAAAGGCTTGGAGTGCCAGGAGAAGTTGGACCAGCTTCAAACTGCCAGAGGGCAGGGTCAGATGGGATATTGGGAAGCAATTCTTCCCTGTGAGGGTGGTGAGGTCCTGGCACAGGGTGTTCAGAGAGGTTGTGGACTTCTCATCCCTAGGAAGTGTCCAAGGCCAGGTTGAACAGGGCTTGGAGCAGCCTGGTCCATTGTGAAGTGTTCTTGTCCATGGCAGGGCTTGGAACTGGATGAACTTCAAGGTTCCCTTTAACCTAAACCATTCTGTGATTCTAAGTCAGACTGCTCAATGAATTAATAATTTCCTGGAAATACACTGTCATTGTCTAGAAAGTGGTGACTCAGATTATTATAATCTAATTTATGAATAGTCACATACTTTACAGAACCTCTAAAGTCACCTACTAGAGACCTCCCCAGTCTCTTCCATTTCCCTGCTGAGATGATCTCCCTTTACACCTCACTGTCTACATTACACAAACTTCATGAATTCTCTTCTAGCAAATACAAGGAATGAAACATTTGTTTATATCACCTTCTAGAATCAATAATAATATTTATGTTGCTTTTGAACCTTTAGTTTCTTCCACTTTTAAAAAATTTCAAGACAGATTTTTTTCTAAAAGTTTGAGATTTATTAGGTTTTTCTAATTACTAGCTACAATATTTTTTAAAAATATTTTTATTAGCTATGGATGTTCCTATATTTTCAACGTATTTTTTTCCAGTTTCCCAATATTTCCTCATGTGAATTCATTGCTTTCTTGAAAGTAATTAAGCAGCAAATGCATTACTCCCAATTTAATTCTGTAAAAGTGAAAAATTACTGGAAATACTTTGTCATTGGAGATATCAGAAATGCATCTTTCAAGAAAAACTTTTGACTTTTCACAGCTGCAAGAGAAATTAATGTATAAAAATGATACTTTTTTATTCTGCTTGCAAAAGGTAAGCCTTTTAACAACGGTTCAATCTTTGAAGAAAAAAAAAATTTTTTGCATTGAGCAAGTGATGTACAAATATGACTATGAACAGTACAGTGGTATCAGAGAATGGAACAATGTTTTTGGGGTGGAAAGGACCAAAAAGAGCATCTCATTCCACTAGACCAGGTTTTTCCAAGCCCTGTCCAACCTGGCCTTGTGTGTTCTTATTGCTCCAGGAGCAGCCACATCGTTCTTCCCTCTGATTTGCTGAGCAACAGGAATTAAGCTTTGTTCTTAGAAATGGCAAAGTCACTCAATGATCCATTATGTTTTCAGACTTTCTTACATCTGACAGTCCATCTCAAGCAGATGAAAAAAATGTGTGTGCATAAAATACAGGAGGTTTTACAGAAATAATTGCTGTCTTTGCCATTTCAAGAAAGAAAGAAAAAAAAAAAAAANNNNTTAAAAAAAAAAAAAAAAAAAAAAAAAAAAAAAAAAAAAGAAAAAAGAAAAACCTGTCTCATTCTGAAAGAAGCAGCAGTTAATCTTTTTGAAGAGAACAGATTGAACCTGTTAAACAACTCTTTCCACTGCAGCACTATTACTGCATGAAAAGTTGTCAGCCATTTAAAAGCTGGAAAGCAAATATTAGGAAATACAGGAAATAATAGATTTAGTCGTGGGCTATGGACTCTCTTCTCTCCATTTTCCTTCTGATTGTAGAATAGATCCCAGGCAGTTTGGTCCACATACACAGTCTTCAGCTAAATATGCATGTGTGAAATAAAATTTATTTTATGGAATAAAAATTACTGATTTCATACCAAAAGAATAAGTAATTAGGGAAGTACAATCCTTGGTATTAATTTTTTTTTAGGTGGGTCACGAATTTTGCTTGTTGTTTTCAGAGAAAGGAGATGGATGTTGTTTATTCTATACAAACTTTTTAAGAAACCTTCATCAGCCAGGATCTTTCACAATCAAAGATATTGAAGAACTGCAGCCAGCTGTAATTTAAGGTTGTGTGGCTTGGTACTTGTGTAACAATGCAATGGAGTGACTTGGAATTGTGGAGTCACCATATATATAATAATGTATTATATATATAATAATATACATATAATAATGATGTCTTGTGTGAGCTCCTTTAAGAAATCACTGAGCCTGGACAAAAATTTCCATTAATAATTGGTAAATCCAACGTGGGATACATGTCAGACCCTTCCAGAACAAATGGCTTCATCCCCACACCCAAGTCTGCTTGCAAGGTATTCACCCAGGGCCACCACTGCCCAGATAATCACTAAAAAATCTTGCCAGACTCTCTTTTAAATTTTATATTCCATTTTGTTCAAAAGCAGAAGCAAGAGCTTCTGAATAATAACATTTTTAAAGGCAAAATCCCAAGTTAAGAGCATTACTCCTGGTATGCAGTTCAATGTAGTTTTAAGAGTATAGTGGGTTGTTTTTTTTTGGTGTTTTTTTTAGTTGGGTTTTTTTTGTTGTTGTTGTTGTTGTTTTTTGGTTTTTGGTTTTTTTTACTGTTGTGATTAATTTGCATGGCTGGGTGCTTTGAGCTGTGAAAACAAGGTCACTTTGTAGTGGCTTGGTTGACTGAATCAGTCTTGGTGTAATAAATGATGGAACTGAAGGACACAGTAACACTTTAAAGGTCAAATCAAAGAAACCATGGATGTTACTTTGAAAATTTGATAAAACAGAGACCGTTCATGAGGCAACAATGGGACTGGAAAACATGCAAAAATCAGTTTGAAATTGCTTCAGAGACTGTTCTTTCAATATGGGTTCTCCACCCTATGTTAAACAGCAGGATAATGAAGAAGAAGCAGAACAATCACATCAATACTAAATCCTTGTCTTATTAAAAAAGAGAAAATGAGGAAGGGAAAATTAAACTAAATATGAAAATGGTTTTCATAAGTTGCCATGGAAGTCCTTCTCTCAAACACACACAGTCTTCATATTCAATTCCCTATTGGAACTAATACTGATTTCTAATTAAAGCTAAAGGTGTCATATTCCAAATAAAAANAGCTATGCTTTACTGAAAAAAAAAAAAAAAAAATCAGTTTTGGGCCATTACAAATAATTCATATTCCACGTTTTTGGAAATGTCCAGATGGGTCATGGCTAGATATGTTCTGGGTTTGTTTAGTTTTATTTTTGTTTGGTTTGTTTTAATCAAAGATAACCTAAAATGCTAAAAATAATTTTAAGAAAAAGTATGTGCATGGTAAGAAGTATGTACTTAAATAAATACGCATCAAAGAAAGTAGATGAATTCACTAGCTACACAAACATCTTGCAAAAAAGTCTCTTGGGATACACAATATATTGCAAAGCAAGAATGTAAATACTTCTCATTTAACCAAGTTTAATATATTTTTTCCTGTGGAAATATATATACAAAATCGCTTTGATATTTAATGAGAGAAGCTGTTCCTGTTTAAGACTATAAATATTTTTTTCAGGTTCCCATTAAAATCAGACAAAACTGAACTAATTTGGGAAGCTTTTCCAAGGGGGTAATCCTCACAGCTTTGCTGGCTTGTCACGGATACTGAAATGTTAGCAATGGCAAAACCTGGGAAACTGGCATTCTGTTCTTGGCTGTTTCTTTTTGGTGCCACTTCGAGGATCCTTTGTTCATTGTATCCTGGTCACTGCCTTTTTCCTTGAGATGGCTGAGGGGATGAACAGACTAAGAAATTAGAATAGCACTGAACTCTGGAGATGGAACATTTTTTTAGAGGCTGAGGAGAAGAAAAATATATTTTCTGCTTTCATCTTTTACTGGCATTATGTCCTTTATAGATGCTGTTGGTGGCCTCATTAAGTTTAAGAAATCTGTTAATAGAGGAGCAAGTCTTTATTCCAGGAAGGCCTGGAACATTGTTCTTCTGCTATGAGCATGTTCTGAATTTTCTTATAGAAAAAATGGCTGGAGTTAAAGCTGTTTATACACACACACACACACACACACACACACACACATATATATATATACACATATATACAAAATTAGTTTTGGGGGAATGGCTTAGACTTATCTCATTTTGGAAGAAAAAATTCCCTCTGAGGGTGGTGAGGTCCTGGCACAGGTTGCCCAGAGAAGCTGTGGCTGCCTCATTCCTGAAAATATTCAAGGCCAGGCTGAATGGGGCCTGGAGCAACTTGGGGGAGTGGAAGATGTCCCTGCCCATGACAGAGCCAAATAATCTGTAATACTTCTAAAATTAATTCTGAGTAGCTTAGATACTATTTTTTTGAGGTCTTGTTTTTTTTTCTTCCTGATTTCTGGATACGTAATTTGTTTCTTTGGAATTTCTTAATAAGTTTTGTAATCAACTCCCCAAAGTCAATCCTTTGATAAGTATATTGAAATGGATGAGTATTTTAACTATGATTACAACCTTACTGTATTGTGCCTAACCAAACTGCCACTTAAATAGCTGTGCTCTAAAGTATCTTTTTTTATCTTAAACATTTTTCTCCAAAGTCACACTTAAACTTCAAGCTCTGTATGAGAGGGATGTGCTGCTGACAGTGTTCCAAATGCCTCATCATTAGCTCCAAACTGAAGGAGATTTCCCCCCTTATTTGGAAAAGAAGATTGAGAAGAGATTCCTGTTTCAGGAGAGGGTGGGCTGCATTGGATAGGCTGTGTGCCATTTCTAGATAATATTTTTCACAGAGATTGTGGATAAAGCATTATCTCCGTACTCCATTTCAGAGGGAATGTCATGCTGTTTGGGAAGAAGAGAGAACCAGCTGGCTCTGTGCCCTAAAGCCAAAGCCCCCACCTCTGAAGCCCACAGATGTGAAGTCCACAAGGACACTGCTTTTGGCTGGAATTAATTTTCTTCATAGCAGCCTGTCTGGTGCTGTGGATTGGATTTGTGACCAAACCATGTGGATAATTCAGGGATCTTTTCCGTACTGCTGGGCAGTGCTCACACGGAGCCAAGGCCTTTTCTGCTCCTCACCCCACCCCTCCAGCGAGGAGTTGTGGGTGCACAAGGATCCAGGAGGGGACACAGCCAGGACAACTGATCCCAACTTGCCCAAGGGATATCCTAGATCATATTGCCTTGTTTTATTGCTGAGCATGTTTTATTTGCTTGTATATATGTTTCTTTTACGTCTTAAACTGTGTTTCAGTCCCTGTGTTGTCTCACTTTTACACTTCCAATTCCATCTCCATTTCTGCTGGAGGCAGGGGTGTGAGGGCCTTATCTGCCTGGGTTAAACCACAACAGGTTACATGAAATCAATTCTTCTGAACACTCTACACAACACCAAGATTATCAGAGCTCTGATCTAAATGAAGAGACGAATGTGGAGGCTGTGATTGCAGATTCAGGAGCTCACAATCAAGGGCTGATGCTCTTTTGCATCCTTTTTCTCTTTGCCTGGAAGATCTACATCTTATCTTACACCTACATGGTAAACACAGGTCTTTGTACAATCAAGAGTTCTCATTTTGTAACCTTGTGTCCATCCTTTATTAAAGGAAAACTGAGACCTCCTGGGAAAAGTTTTATTAAACTGAACACAATTTTTTCTAAATCAAGCTATTAAAAAACATGTACGAATTTTACTCCAAATACCAAACATGGGAAAGTTCTAGAGAATTGTTTTTACTTTAATTTTAGTCAGAATAAGGCATGTTTGTATCAGTCATGAAGAATTAAGACAGCTTTCTGTGCCAATACCGTCTTGCACCGAAGCTACAGGAATTCCTATGCTGCTTCCAAAGGAGCATTCTAAATCAATTTTTTTCTATACTGACATCTATTCCAATATATGTTGCAGCTGAAGTAATGTTGAGTTTAAAGATCAAAACTCAAGATATACATGTGCTCCTGTAACATGGAAAAAGTGGTGAGAGATCTTCAGGGTGGCTTAAAACAGAGAAAATTCCTGTAGCCTCCAGGCTTGCTTTTTAACCATGGGAATTAAAAGTGAGTCACTGTTGGATGTAAGAAACAGGTGTTTCAATGCATGCTGCATTTCATGCCAGCTTTTAAATTGTATCATGGTAGGGATTCATGATCTGGGACATGAATATCTTCAAGAGAAGCAGTATGATTTTATAAAACAAACCAACCTCTTTTTGTCTAATTTACTTCTGGATTATACACAGATGAGTACTTACTCTGTGAAGTTTTAGAAACTGTAGCCATGTAAAGCAACTAGACCTGGGTATTTTACTATGTACTATGAACTTGTTCATGTATTTCATGTCTTCATAAATTTAGAGAGGTATTGGATGTCTACAAGGCAACATAACAAATATCAGCAAAATAATTCCGATAGGAATTGCTCTCTAATCACTAGTTGAGAAGTCATGTATCATGTGGGGTTTTTTAAAATTTCTGCTTTTATTTGTGTGTTTCCTTGTTCTATTTTAGTGAATACTGTCCCGTTATCTCCACTTTCCTTCTGATTGTAGAGCTGCCTCTTGGTGTTACGTGTTCCTTCTTCATCTATTTTGGTATGGCACTAAAGCTACACATTACAGGAAGACTGGGACATTTAGTAAGGGGAGTTCTGAATAGAGGGGACACCTTTGACTGCCATTATACCCTTTACTCTAGCAAAAGAGCAACAACATTGAAAAGAAGGAACAACATTTTCCCCTTGGAAATATTTAGCTTCTACAGAGGAAGTAAAATGTACTCACTCAGTAGTTTTTTGGTACCTTTCCTAGTTTTAACCTGACTTTTTTTTCTCTGCCTTCCAATTCCACCCTGACATTTTTGAATTGAACTTTGTTCTTATTTCCACAACACGAAAGATGCAGGAAGGGGAAGGGAACAGAGTTGCCGTGTTTTGCTTTTTTTCTCCCAGTAAAAATGAGCTGGGATATTGATCCAGTGTGTTCTCAGTCATCTAACAGCTAAACCTACATTAGAAATTAGGAATGTGGTCAGGAAAAAATTATTACTTAATTTGGGCATGCCTGGTTCTTCTTTACATGCCTCAGTGATGATGCAGAAATTCCAGGTTTTCACTTAAGGTGTCCTAGGTAAGTTAAATCACATGTGTTACTGCTGCTGTGGCTTGACATCTATACCAATGTTTTTGTCTTAGCAGTCTTTAGATAGCTTGGGGAGGGGGGGGGGAAGGTTAGAATGATGCAACTTGAGATTCCTTTCCTGCTTTCTCAGAAAGAATGTAGGATTTGGTATTCTTGTATTTTGACAGAGTGGTTCATTCTTTCCTGGCTCAGACTCTGCTGGAAGGCAGCAGGAAAAGCCTTTGGGACAAGAGCACCTTGAGAAGCAGGTCATTCAGTTTTCTTCAGGTTTAAGCATAATTTAACCTGTTTTATCTTGCTTCAATGGGAATGTCAACAAATGGATCACCTTGACTCTATAGGTATTTAGGAGAAATAGGCACTTCTGACTTATTTTCAGTGTGTGTTAGGCTGTTATTATATGAATTATATGATTCCTCTCCATAGACACATAGGATTTTTCTTCTGAGGCTTCAGGCCTATCCTTTCACTTTTTCCTTGTCTCATTTAGTATTAGCATACTATGTTTCTTGTCCCTTGTTTTCTTCTCTTGCATAAGTAGACTGTACTGTTTTCTGCTGTAGCAGCTGCTTTTCAATGTATTTTGCCTGTGTTTAAAACAAAGTTTCTCTGTAATGTAAGCAAAAGAGATGAAGAACCTTCCTTTCTGTTGTAAGGTTAAATACTTCTGAACTTCAGAAACCTCTGCTGTTGACTGTGCAGCAGAATTACACAGTCCTTTAATGTCTGGGTTTTTTCAGATATCTTTCTGATATTATGAGGATGTCTCACAATATGATCTCAAACTGGAAGTTATTAAAGGAAAAAACAGATGAGAGAACTGTTTCTCTCTTTAAAAAGAGCTACACGTATACCCCGATGTATAAAAATGTCAAACAACGTGTTCCAGTGCAGAATACATTTAAATATGTCGCTCTAATTATCTTTCTGTAGTTATGCCATTAGTTAAAAAATCAATGCTCTGAAGTAATGCTTTCAGAGAGAGTGCAATGTTCAGTTGAAGTTTGTTCTAGATGAGACCTTTACTCAACATCCATCATTCAAAGGATATTTAAGGAAAGCAGATGGGTCTCTCATCTGCTCTGCTTTTATTAGAAAGAATGAAGAGATACTTTTGTAAGTTGTCCCAAATAAGCAGACTAATGAAAAGGTGTGGCTATACACAGTATTTAAAATTACTCAATTCAAATTACCTTTATTTTCTGCTTTTCTCAAGTACAATAACTACTCTTGAAAAAAGACTCTTCAGTCTGTGATCATAAGATTGAGGGACTGGGCTGGACAAGATCCATGTTTTCCAGTAAACCCGCACTGTTTTATACAACACAGTTTGCAGGAGATAGGAGAGATACAGTAAAAAAAAGAAAAGTTTTCGTACTCTCATGCACAGGGTCTTTGCCTGGTTAGATACAGAGGCTTTGGATTAATTCTTTCCAGGGTTCTTCCTTAAAACACAGTATAAACATTGGTCTGTTGTATCTAAAAAAAAAAAAAAAA
>WEIU01023088.1:73538-103538 GCA_013389925.1 Aegithalos caudatus
AAAAAAATAATAATAATAAGATTTTGTCACTTTTACCACAGCTGCCAGCCATCACAATGACATGTTGGAGTCAAGAAAGCAACACACACGAATGTCATGCAGCAACAGCCAGCTTTATGGAGACCTCTCCTCCATATATAGATTGGAAGGCACGTGCATCTTCCTTGGTTGAGGAAGCTGCCAGAAGTTGCCACGCAGCCAAACAGCCAATAGATGAATTCCCAATGGCCTGGGCCTGCTCTCCAACAGGCATTACTGGTTGAGTTATGTAAGCAAGGTAATTAGGTAATCAGCCACATTCTCAGTTAGAAATTTGGGTTTGTGAGTCCTCCCCTCCAAGCCAGCTGTAGGCCACCTCAGCCAGCCTGATATTCACAGTCCTTTCCTGGCAATTCCCTGAGGCTAAGGTAAGGAGCATGTCTCCAGGACTCTGGGTGAACTCTGTATTCCCTCACAGCTGGCCACTCCCAAAGCCACAGCTCTTCTAGAGACTGTCGAAACAGAACAGGCATTTGTGTCTGCATCTCCTTGGAGGTAATTCTGGGCTTTGCATGTGATCCCCCTTAAATCCTGACAGGTGCCTAAGATGTGGAGGAAAGCATGCTTTACAAGATCTGTGTTTAACTCTTGTATTGACAGGTTGTATATGTCTCCCAGTTCAGAAGATTCATACTTAGACAATCCCTCAGGGATCTGGAGTCCATGCCAGATACCTAAAGATGCAATATCATACTCCAGGCATCCAAGCCTTTTGGGTTTGTGGTCCATGAGTCACTCCTAAATGTCCTATTGGAATTGTGCAGGACTTCCTGCCCCATTTCCTTGTTATGTCTTCTGAGACTGATTGGAAGACAAAATGTATTTCTTCTTGAAAAAAAGACTAAACAGTATTTTCAGATGTGTTAGAACACTAAGCATATGGTTCTAAAATCTAAGAGAATGAGTAGTGTTGTAGATGCAAAAGGGGGTTGAAACCTTTACTAGTTGTACAGGTATGTTGGCTGTTCACTCTGGATTTTATTCACAACTGTGTATATTTTTTCAGGTGGTTCCAGCAGGTTGTCAATGCTTGTAGTTTTAATGCTGTTCAAAAAACTGTTGGTTAGTTGTGACATATGTAGTGTTAAATGTTTACAGGGAGTTTGTACAGCTTTGTTGTAATTGTGATGGAGTTGTTGAGGGGATAATACCAGGGGAAGGGATCTTCTGCTCTCGTCCAGATAGCCCAGAGATCCCAGCCCAGAGCCTTCATTGGCCAATGGCATCCACCAATCAGAACAAGGCGGGAAGGAATGATTGGTGTAGAGAGCACCCCAATGAGGACCAATGAGAGCTGAGAAAGTGAACCAATCATGTGGAGGATCGAGAATGGACCAATCACCGAAGGGACTGAGTCAATAAGAAGGAGCTGACAGCCATTGGCTGTGCTGCTCTCTTATGAACAGACTGCACTGAGGGGTACCCGCATATATGTGTAATCGAGTGCTCTGGCTTGCTGTGAGGTTCCTGTAGCCAATTTATATTAATAAACAATTGGCCTTTTCTTTTTACCATCTTTGGAGTTACGGCCTCGTTATTCTTTTGAAACATTTGTAACAATTTTGGGGATTTGTCCAGGATCCCACACTCTGAAGCGATCTGGAAGAAGACTGAGCTTGGGAGTGCGCACCTGGAGGGTTTATTTTTCTCCACCTGAGAATGCTGGATTCTTCTGGACCATGGATGAGACAGCTGGGAGTTTCCCCAAGGGCTACCAGGAACCCAGCAACCCAGATTGAAAGACCCTCTGAGAGGGAGCGAGGCCCGCAGAGCACAGGTTGGTTCTGTGGGTGGGGTTTCGGCATCAGGTGGTGCGAACTTGAGTGAGGGAGTGAAAGAGAGGGGTGAAAGTGTGAGTGCTTGCGTGTGAGAGCCAGAGTGTGTGAGACAGGGCCAGCAGCTCAGACCCCGGGAGCGAGTGAGTCCTTCTCAGTACCGGGTTTCCAGCAAAGGGGGCCTGGCTGGGAAAAGAGGGAAGCACAAGGTATTAGAGTGTGTGAGAAGAGCGAGTGCACCCTGAAGAACCTTGTGGAGAATGGAGAAGGGGTAGCACAATACCTTTCGCCACCCTTACCCACACAGGCTCCCGTTCCTCCATTGAAGGAGGCTCCTAGGGGTGCCCTGGAGTAGGCATTCCCCATGTGGGACACTGATGCACGAGTGGAACCCAACGGGGATGGAACCAGGGATACCTGGAGGGGATAAGCTCCCTTCACTAGACCACCAAGGGTTGGTTTAGGGGGAGGGCGTTAGGACCCTTAGGGTGGGGAAAATACTCCCCTCCGGAGACTGCTAAGTTAAGGTAGCCACCGGAGAGGGGATTGCCTCCCTTCTGGCAGCAGGGGAGGAAGTGTGCCCAACATAAGGAGGAATTAGGACCCTCCTGAGTTAGAAACCCCTGAGGGGGGTTTGTAGNTGGTGGGGGGAGCCCTACAGCTTCCCAAGGGGGTGATCTGGGGTGCGAGGATTGTCCATTGGGAGGGGTAGGACAAGTTCTCCACAGTCCGGCGACTGGGATAGGTGAAGCCGCCGGCTGTGGGAGGACCTCTTACTCATTAGGAGTAAAGAGGGCGTTTTAGAACGTGCCCGAGTAGAGAAGTTTTTTGTTTAGTTTATAGCTTGTGTTAGTCTGAGTTGTGGCAGTGCACTTGGTGGGTGAGGTTCTTGGGTAAGGCTACCCCAAAAGTCCCCAGACTGCCCACCAAGAGGTTATTTTCATGAGGCGAGGACGCCGTTTTGTGTTTCTGAGTTCTGTTTGTGCCACTTGCTGTGAGGCGAGGATGCCATTTTGTGTTTCTGGGTTCAGTTTGTGCTCCTTCAGTGATTTTTGTTGTTCCTTTTCTTGTCAGTCTGTTTGTGAAGAAAGGAATAGATTGTACTTTGTGGTTGTGGTAAACCTGATGAGCCTCTGGCTATGCTGTAGTAGATGGAAATACCATGACAACTGCTGAAAAAGGAAGACTCCCAACGAAATGGCCTGCGCAGTGTTGTGAGGTGTATGCTCTACTTAGGGGCTTAAAATGGCTACATGAAAAGATCAGGACAATATACACAGACTCTAAATACACCTATGGAGTAGTGCATGCATTTGGAAGATTTGGATAGAAAGAGGATTTATAAACTGAAAAGCAAAGACCATAACACATGAGAGTTTGATTAAGGAGGCACTAGAAGCATTGAAGGGACCGTTGGAAATTGCCATAGTACACATTCGAGGACACCAAAGGGGAGATTCAAAAGAGATAGAAGGGAATAATCTTGCGGATCAGGAAGCTAAAAGGGCTGCTTTAGAAGGAGATGAAGGGAAAGTTTTACGTATCACCAGTAAAGATGATAAAGATGAGGAAGAACAAGTTCCCATTCTCAGTGAAAAAGAGCAAGAAGACATACAGAAACATGGGGCTATTAAAGATAATGCTGGAAAGTGGAGAGTGCCAGATGGGAGACAGGTTTTAAATAAAACACAAAAAGAATCTTAGAAAGTCTCCATGCTTCGACCCATTGGGGGACACAAGCACTCTGTGATCATTTCATGAGAACTTATGTATGTATTGGAGCATTTGAGATAGCCAGAGTGGTAACTACACAATGTATGATCTGTCAGAGTATAGATAAAAAGATAATGAGAAAAATGCCACAAGGGGGGAGAGAATTGGCAAAAAGACCTTTCCAAAGTATACAAACAGATTTCACAGAACTTCCACCAGTACAAAGGTTTAAATATTTACTGGTTATAGATCATTTGACCCACTGGATCGAGGCCTATCCAACAACAAAAGCTACTGCAGAAGTAGTAGTGAAAACATTATTAGAACAAATTATACCCCGATATGGCATAGTGAACAACATTGATTCCGATAGGGCCCCCCATTTCACTGCCAGATTAATCCAACAAATAGCCCAAGCTTTAAACATTGTAGGGAGACTCCATACTCGATGGAGACCACAGAGTTCAGGGAGGGTGGAGTGGATGAACCAGACCTGAAACACAGCTCTTACTAAGCTGATGGAAGAAACAAAAACAAACTGGTTGATACTATCCGTAAGTTTCAGCCCGGCAATTTGGTCCTGATAAGAACCTGGAGAGAGCAACCTTTGGTCCCAAGGTGAGAAGGCCCCTTTCAAGTATTGTTGATCACCGAAACAGCAGTACCAACACAAGAAAGAGGATGCACCCACATTTCTGGAGTAAAAGGACCAGTTGCTCCACCAACTGAATGGACTGTAGCAGAATCCTCTGACACCAAGTTGACTCTAAGAAGAAGACCCTCATAGAAAACCCAAAACTAAGTTAAAATATAAGAAGTCTGTGAACTGTTCATTAAAGTTTATTAAATATTCAATAGTTAGTAAGGTAAAGTTTAAGGTTATATTGGTTGCTCTAATTTTTGCTGTTTCTTGTTACATGCCCATACTTCTGAAATCAGAGCATTCTCCCACAGTTTAGTAATCAGACTCTAAAAGTGTAAAAGATACAAGTTGATACCACACGGAGGTTCCTATGACAGAAGGAGTCATCAACACAGGATAAAGTGTTGAGGGAGGCAAGCCCAGGCCAGGGTAAACTCTTGACACCGGAAAGAAACATGGATGGAAGAGTGCTTGGTACTGGACTCTCGTGAGTAATCTTCTTGTTGGCAGTTATTACAAGAACAGCAGGAAAGTGTAGTGTCATTATACAATCTATGTAGGAGACTTCCACACAACCCTCCTCAGAGTCCATACAAACCCAGATCCTAAATGTATCAACTTTTTTAGGTTAATGACATGTGTAGAGGATGGAAAAGTATATTGGTTTTTCAAAAATGCAGGAGATAGTACTCAAAAATTAGTGGGAGAATGCCCTGATAAAGAAGAATGGATGTGTTCCGAAAGGAAACCAGTAGAACCAAAATGGGAAAGGGGAGTTTTCTACTCACTAACTTTTATCAGCAGATTACATACCTGGTATGGCTACAGCTACGCTAGTCCCTAAGCTACCCTATATACACCTACATGGGGCTTTGGAAATAAAGGTGTAGGGGACAAAGAAAGGGATGAAAGAAGAGATGAGTAAAAGATGGACACAGAGAAAGAGAAAGAAAAAGAGAATAAGAGATGGGCAGTCCATGATCCAGCATTAGCCCTGCTGATGGGGATGTCCATCCTGGTACAAGCATTGTTCCAGTCAATGGTGGTGGAACAGCCCCATCATGGTCCCAGCATCAATCTCACTGGTGGGATGTCATTTCCAGTTCAAGCCTTGATGTGGTGACACGGCCTGCAGCTCTTATAGGAGCCTTTTGTGCTAGCCAGGACTGCTGCAGGAACCGTGCCAAAATAGAGGGCTGTCCCCAAGCCCTCTGTGATCCGGGTGACAGTGCAAAGCAGGGGCTGCAACTGCTCTCTGCTGTGAGGCCAGATGATATCTTGTGTCAAGGAGCATGGCAAAGAAGGAAGGAGGAACACTGGTATACAGTATCCAAGAACAGTTTATTTCTGGATTAGAAGTAGGGACCAGAGTCTTTGAACAAAGGGATACATGGGGTTTTAATTGAGGGCTGAACAGAGGGTAGATATCAGACATGAACCAGTGAGGGTTACATTTTCCCTTTAGGACAGCTCTTGGTGTCCCTTGACTTCATCTTGATTTGGAAAGTTTGCTTCCAGCCAGTCCAGCACCCTCTGATCACTGGGGATTTGCTTGGATTTCTGAAGTAGTGGACTGACTTCCCTCAGTAGGGGCAGTGTGTGCTCTGCATGGGCTGGGCACCTCCTGTTCAGCTCCTGTGGAGGCTTCCCTCTGGGACAAGGTGCTCAGATTCTCTGCAGGCTTTGCAGGCAGTGGCAGAGATGTGCCAGGGAGGTTTTGCTTCCCCCTTTGCACACAGGACCTTGCTGAGTCCTGCTCTGACACCTGCCTGTGGCACCATGTCGCTGGAAGCCAGCTCCGAGGAGCTGACACAGGCCTGCCATCTGCCTGCTCCTGCTCATCTGTCAGCTGCTGCCAGGGCCTCTGGAGCCCAGTGGAGACCACTTGGGACACTGGTACAGGGATGTGGCTCCTGTGCCCCACATGGGTCTGCTGGGATGTGCAGCTGCCCACCAGGCTCCTTGTCTCCAGCTCCTGAGCAGACTCTGTCAATCCAGCACCACCACAATCACCCCTCAAGCACAGCTCTAAGTGCCACATCCAGAAATCCTCTTCAACACCTCTAGAGATGGAATGTTTTACTAGTGGAAGTATGTTTCTCCTCGGAATGCACACTAAACACACCTGACAAAACCCCAAATCCAATAAAAGGGGCAACTCAGCCACACTGACACCCTACAAGTTGAATTTCTTTCATATCAATCTGCAGAAACGCAACAAGTTTTTTTAGTAAATTACATACCTGACATGGAAATGGCTGGAGTGGTGCCTGATATTAAAAGATAAAAAAACCTTTGCAACATTGTCAAAATAGTAAAATAAAAAGCCAAATTTTTCTTTGGAAGCTTCCAGATTTCCCAGCGGCCATGGGCACACCCAGTACTATCTTTCTTCAAATTTTTAAATTTTAAAAATTAGCGTATTTAACAAATGTTGTCCAATTAGAAGAACAGTTGGTTTGGTAACCTATGTCATCTCTGTAAAGCAGTATTTGTTGACAAGTTAGGATCCTTGTTCAAAGATGCACAACAGATTTCTTCCAGAGACAGGGAGAAGACTCCCTCGTCCTACATTCAAGCCACCATCTACGACTTATTGTTTCTCCTGCCTGTGTATTGATCACACATTTACTTGATGGCTGCTTGCCAAGACAAGGCCAGCTGATAAGCTGAACATGAAGAAAGAAACCCAACACAGCCAAAAGAAAACAAGGTACTCTGGAGATTTTCAACTCTCACATAAAATGAGGGCAGATAAGAGAATCATGGGGATGGTGCCACCTCCTCAAATCTGTGAGCTCCTGAAGCTTTTGAATATGCGGTTCTACAATTCCTCCTGTTGTTTCTCTGTCAGCTTTAAACCTCATTATCTGTGTCTTTGTTTCCACAAGCTTTTCTATTTTGCATTGGAATTGATGTGGCTACATGGGGGAGAACAAGCTCAGGATCTGGTCCTAAGAGCTGCTCCCTCACGTTGCCAAGTAACAAGAGAGGGAAGATGGTCTGTTTTTCAGAGAGGCCAGGAAAGGTTGAAGTGCTTGTGTGGAAGGCTGATAGGTGAGAATTTTGATGTATATGTTTAAAGGAAAAATAGTTAGCAAAACTGAATGCTAAGAATGTACAAGAAACCGACCTTAGAGTATGAAATAGCTTCATTTGCTTTCCTCTTGTGGCTTGTAGCCCTTTGGTCAAATCAGAGATGGCATTTGCTCTTAAATATATGCATGCTCCCACTGAAATCCATGCCTTCAGTATCCAGGATGTGTCATTTTGTAATGGTGATTCACCTAAACCTCAGTGAGGAGAAACACCTTCCACATAAATGGAAATAACAAGAGGAAATGATTGTCACAGAAACAATAACAGGGCTTTCACCATATCTTAGAAGGTTTGTTGTGGTGTTTTGGGAGGAATTCTTACATGGACAAATGGTGATAGGACAAGGGGAAATTATTTTAAGCTAGAAGAGATTTAAATTAGACGTTAGGAAGAAATTTTTTATTCAGATGGTGCTGAGGCACTGGAACATTTTGCCCACAGATGCAGATGCCCATCCCTGAGCAACCTGGTCTAGTGGAAGGTGTCCCTGCCCATGGCTGCAGGCTTTAAACAAGATGATCTTTAAGGTCCCTTCCAACCAATGCTTTGTATTGTCTTGTGAATTTCTGTATTTTATTTGTCACCTTGTCATTTTCCCTGTTCATTTCTAGAGCTCAGGCATTTTCTTTTCCCAAATGCTTATTTCATACATGTTTTCACAATAATTTTGCATTTACTGTAATTAAGTCTTTATTGATTTGACACAAACCAACAATTGCATTTTATTCTGGAAATCAGCTGAAAAATGTATTTCATCTACTAAACACAGACAATGCACTTTTGAGTGCATCTGGCATGTAATAAACTCTACTATCATTTTTCTACCTCTTCAAACACACTATCAATCACATATTGATATCTGCAGTCAGAGATTCTAATTGATAGGCTGCATATAAAGTCTTTGCAGTACAATAAACTAAACACCAGCTACACTTAGATGCATTTTAAATAGGGTTTCGCATTAAGAGAATTCTTTGATGTGGAAATTGTTCATCAGAAATTCATCTTCTTAGCCTCTTCTGCTCCTTGAAAT
Organism: Aegithalos caudatus; assembly: GCA_013389925.1. NCBI lineage: Eukaryota > Metazoa > Chordata > Aves > Passeriformes > Aegithalidae > Aegithalos > Aegithalos caudatus. Next base: position 81,841 of record WEIU01023088.1, read on the forward strand.
AGGAGCATTACTGTAGTACAGAAATGCAGAGAATACAGGAACCTTCCCAGGTACATGGCTGCGTATTTTCCTGAAATACTTATCTGGGCACATGGATGGCACATAATCATTACATCATTTAAAACCCATCTATCATTTGGTTTTCTGCAAAGTCATAAAATACCATTTATTTAGTCCATGCTAATTTTTGCAAGCCCTATTTTAATTTTCAAATCTGCTAAAATGTAACATATTCATGTCATTATTTTCTGTTCACATTGTTTGCAAACACTTTCCTTCTTTTCCAATCACATTAATTCATTCCAACAGCAAACCCACCAACATTTCAAGGCAATCCATACAGGACACCTGCACAGTACAATAAAAGGAAAATGGCAGTATGGAAATTGAATTACTTTCAGGAGGAAAGGCTTCTGGATTCCAAGTTATTAACCTAACATCACTTATCACTGTGAAAACAGGGAAAGAAGAATTTCTCCCTCCTCCATATTCTTCTTGTCCCACCATCATTTGCAGAATGATTCTCCCCATTCAGGCTCTGTACCTGAATGCTTCTGCTAATAGAATAATCAGTTTCACAGACACTGTTGATTAAGTTAAATACTTATAAATATTTATAACACTTTGCATAATATCCAGAGATAAAAAAGGAGAAAATTAATGGTAAACTATGAGGGGTTTTTTTTTTTGTTGTTTGGTTTTTTTTTGGTTTTTTTTTTTGTGTGTGTGTGTTTTTTGTTTTGTTTTGGTTTTTTTTTCTTCCCATTATCCATTTAGGAATGGGGAGGTTTAGAAGAAGTTGTCATACTAACAGGGCAACATAACTTTTAGAAACTGCAACTACAACATTATAATAATGGAGTAATTTTTCTCAGTCTTGGATTTTTCTATTCCAGGTTGTGCTTGAACTGAATCCCATGCTGGTAAGATATATGGTGCATCGTGGCTTTGCTGTGTTTCAGTTGGTTGGTTGGGGTTGTCTTCCCCAAGGTTTTGAAGAGGTCCACCCACAGAATGAGAACATTTAATACATATCCCTGAAACAGGCATTACTGCTCCATGAACAACTCCTACCTGGAGTTCTGTGTATGCCACCAAGGTACCAAAGCTCCCTCCCCATTCCATGCTCAACACCTGTGCTCCTGAGTAGGAAACCACTTACACAGTGGGAAACACCAAGGAAAAGGATGTGTTTGAGTTCCCACCCCTGCTGGGGCTATAGATCCATAAATGCAATGCTGGATTCATCCCTGAAAATGGCAGGTATTTAGAAGAAGGAGCAAAGTTAAAACCTAAGCCAGTCCAGGCTCCTTGGAGAGTCAAGAAAGGGCTTAGAAAATATAAACTCTGGCTTGTGTCTGTGCTGAGTCATCTGCAGATCTGCTGTTTCTCATCACTGCTTATACTGCTGGGAAGCAGAACTCTGGGGGGAACCTGACTGGGACATCTCAGGAAGCTCCTGCATTATGGGGAAGAACTCCAGAGGGCTCTGGCTTCCTCTGAGAGCAGTTGCCTAAATCAAGGAAGAAAAGATTTCCACTATTTTTGTTTGGTTTTTGTATTTGCTTGCTTCATCAGAAGACTGTTGGGGAAGGCATGTCTTATAAAAATAGCCAACAAGTAGGGGAAGAAGTCAGGCTGCATGGATGAATGTTTTGGGAATTCAGCTACGAGGAGAAGAAATCCTAAGTCCTTCCTGCTTGGAATATCTCTGACCCTTGGATGTGAAACAAAAGCACAGTCCCAGCTGCAGTTCTGCTCCCTCTTAGCTGTGCCCAAGCTGCTGCTGACACTGGGTTTGCTTTTGGCTGCTGGTCTTGCAGCTTTGTCTGCAGTGTCACCCAGTTGTCACCTGCTATCCTGAACATTCTGCTCAAGTCTAACATCCCTCCTAGCCATGGATAAAGGAGAAGAGTTTTGTTCCAACAGCCTTTCATATTTATCCACTAAAGTGAGTAAAATACAGGGAAGTCAGAACTTGGAACGTGAGTTGGATAGAGGGAGAGAGGGAAGCTGAAATCACTTGGTGATTCTCTTCTTGTCTTTAATATTGTCAACCTGTCCATGAGTTAAATCCTGTTATCCCAATATTCTTGTATTCTTCTAGGCCTCTCTAAGTGATGAGTTCCCAAACTCCAGGCAGAATCCATGACACACAGTTACCTCACAGGGCTGAATACAAACACTTAAGCAAGAAGCCTATTTACAAACTACTAAATAAAAGGAATAAACCTTAGTCATTCTAGGCTAAAGAGATGACAGAGAGCTACTATATCACAAATATAACTACAGATCGTGTCTCTATTGTTGTTCTTGATACAAAATAAAAAAAAACTGCTCAGCATTAATAGGATCCCTTTGGATTAAACTTCACAGAGACTTTTTAAGAAGTTGATTCTAAAGAATTTAGATCAGGAGTGAATGCTAGTCACTAGGGAGAGCAAGCAATAAAAGGATAGACTCCTTTTTAAAAATCGTTTGTCCACAGTGCATATACACAGATGCCTTTTTCATTTTTCAATCTTTTCCCTCTCCCCTTTGCAGCCTGGTTTGTATTCACTTTGCAAGGCAACAGAGATGAAAACCATTCCTCATATATGCACTGAGTGAAATAAGAAGTTTGAAGGTACAGAAGTCAACACATCCAACACGTATCACAAATACTAAACAGGGGCTAGCACAATCCTGGCAGCTCCTGAGGCGTGCTTCTGAGTGCCTCAGATATATACTGCATGTAGCAGTACTTCCACAGGGAATACTGGACCTCTCCTGAATGAGCCACAGCATCCAAATGCAGCAGGAAGCTGCAAATGCAACAGGAACCTGGATTTGGGCACTGCAAAGCTGGAACTCCTGAGCTATTTAGTTCACTTGGCTGCCCTGATCAGGACACATCTGTCAATTGTTTAAATGATAAACAGATCAGCTTTCCAGGGAGGTTATAGTAAGGCCATAATTAGCTCATTAAGCAAATTGTTCCACTATCTGATCAGGCTTTTAGTTCAGTATTTCCATTAGCTCTTTTAATATCTAAATGGAAAGGATGAAATTACCAACTGATATCAATCAGGGAAATGCTGCCTACAGTCAACAAAACTATGGAGAATTACAAATAAATTAGGGTCTGGCCTATTAGCTGCATCCTTTCCTATGTTTTTGCCCTCTCTGGTGCTTATTTTATTGGAAACTTTTTAAGATTCAGTCTGTCATGCAGGAAAAACGTTGAAGAGGGATATATTCATGCTGTGGTTAAGTAAAGCACATTTTATTACGGAGGGAGAGAAACAATTAGACAATGAAAAGGCAACGAGGACCAAAGAGAATAACTGAATTTCTATGTTAGTGTTCTGTGCTGCCATCACAGAATCACAGAATGGTTTGGGTTGGAAGCAACCTAAAAAATCATCTCAATTCCATGCCCCTGGAATGGGCAGGAACACCTTCCACTGGGCCTGGTTGCTCCAAGCCCCATCCAACCTGGCCTTGGCCACTTCCAGGATGGAGAAAATATCAACAGCTTCTCTGGGCAACCCTCACAGTAAAGAATTTCTTAATAAGATCTAATCTAATTCAAAGGCTGTAATTTCTACCTCTACTTTATAATACTTGAGAGGCAGGACCCTGCCTTGATTCCACTGTGTGACTCAAAGCCATTTTTTAAAAATTTATTTATTCATCAGATACTAAGTTAGAGCTTGATTTAGAGATAAATTACAGACTCCCTCTGATTTTGATGAATGCCAATGCCCCTAGAGGATTTATGCTGCAGCTGTTATGTGCACTGTTTTCCCAGCCACTTAAGTAGTGAGCCAGGAAATGTGGGATGTCATCTACTAGGGCATTTAGATAGTGAGAAGACTTAAATACTTGTATGGATCAGGCCTTTATTGCTTATGCTGTAGATTTAATCCCAAATAGCGTAATACACTAGGAAAAATGACATTTTTGTCCACTTTATAGCTATAAAGTAGAAAACAGAAGGAAATATAGGAATAGTCTTAATGAAAGAAACCAAAGGCTCATTCACTCCACTGCCTTGTTTCTCACAGTTACCAGTAAGATGAATTAAGGCTGAGACATTTAGAATTCTAAAGCCAAAGAGATTAAATTCATAGGCCCTAGGTGGACATGTCACATATCTATTGGGGCACTGTGCTCTCCTGAAGGATCAGCAGGAGGCAGCCAGTACTCACAGAACATGTGAGACAGCACTAACCTGTGTTAGATGATTCAATTACACCCTCCAAAGTTCAGGGTGTTGTTGACCTCATCCACTCAAGCGCCTGTGATGTGGGATCTGAATTCCCTTCCACATTTCAGCCATGACTGCACTGGTGCTGTACACGGTGGAAGTGCACTAACAGAAGTCACCATTTACATCTTAAGTGTCTTCCTTCACAAGCCCAGTCCCATTCTGGAGAATATTTTAAAAGAAAGCTTATATCCAGGGATATTCTAAACAAAATACCCCCTCGGTGATGACTCACAGGTTTTGGCAATCCGGAGGCTTGGGTTTTCTGAAACAGATGTTGAATCCAAATATTCATGCCTAATAGGTCCTGGAGGACCTTCTTTGCTGGTATTTTTGCTATTCTTTTTCAAACATTAATCTATGTTTTTGGCCTCTGTACCATTCTGTGGCAATTATTTCTACATTTTTAGCGTTAATTTATTTAAAACCTGCTGTTTGTTAATGCCTTTGGGCACTCATCTGTGTAAATGAATTACTATTTCCCTATTCATTTTCTTTCATGTTGTTCGTAGTTTTATAAACTTCTGTTGAAGTCTTTTATTTTTTTTTAGACTGAGGCATCCTAATTTATTTAATTCCTTATCTTGAAAAGCAGCATATACCTCCAGCCATTTCATTGCCTTTTCTGTATCTTGCTTGGATCACCCTGGTAAACAAATAATTTGGCCATGGTGAATATGGATGACATGTAAAAAATCTAAGTCATTGCCTGAACAACTGACAGGTCTGTGTTTCAATGAAGAGAATTTTTGCCAGCTCAGTAAATTAGAGTTTAGGGGCCAGATTTCTCCAAGTCCATCAGTGCAGATGAGTCCCCTTTTATTCCTGCCTCAAACAACTGATTTAGACCATGGAGAACATGGAGAAAACACCCTTAAATTCTCACTGGTCCCCTGACAGTGTGGCCAGAGCTACATTCTCTTCTAACCTGTAATACTTGAAAGCAGAAAGGAACAAAACCCAAACAAAATAATAATTTAAAAAAAAAAAAAAGCGAGGGTGTAAAAGGTGCATGGGTTTCTGGACAGGCTCTTCAAATAGATCAAGAAATGGTTAACAAGAAATGGTTAACAAAAATGTCCCACTGGCTCTGTTGGCCAGGAAAGTACTTAGTGAGCCAGAGAATCTCGGAGCACGTATATCCATGGCATTAAAGTAAGAAGCAAATAATCAATTGTGTGCTTTATCAGCATGGGATTCAATTAAATTTCAATTAAGAAGGAAAATAATGCAGCAGTCATTATCTAAGATGTGGCCAGGTCCTTACACCAAATGTCAAGATACCCTTGTCAATTTGCAAACTGCTCAGATAAGGATTCAAATTCTCCAGATTGCACGGGAGGCCACCGTGAGCATCCCTAATGGTCTCTCTGTCCTAGCCTTGGAAACACTTCCAGTTTCTTGTTTACCAAAGTTAATGCCTCTCTTCTGAAAGATAATTCAATAAAATCTTTTTGAATAGAAATTTAGAAAGAAAAAGGTAACAATGACATATTGTCAGGGATACGTGATTGCTAAATCAGAATAATTGTCTTTAGCATTAACCAGAATAATTCTGTCTTCAGCAATAACCAGAGTAATCCTGTCTTTAGCATGCTAAAAATTGAATTATTTCTCAATGGAAATTGTTTTGAGAGATAAGAAGATGCCTGCTTGATGGCAAGCACCTCCAATCCAACATCCACGCTTTATTTACTTCAACAACCAAGAAATTTATCTCTATTTCTTGGTTTGCCTGCCTTTGCCTGCATAAGGCATAAGAAAAAGACAAATAGCTGAGTAAGTGATGTTATTTTGTTTGATGCAGGATTAGAACTCGGAGATTCCTCAATTTCAGGGTCAGATAACTGCCCTGTACCTCTCAAGGTAGAATGTTGTTTACAAAAGGATCATTTTGACTAATGTTGTCTTTCTTAGTGACTGTAGTAGTCCCACCAGAGCAACAGAAGATGAAAACTGATCTCCATTTATGACAAACAGAACGTAGAATCATGGAGACATTGTGTGCTATATTGGTTGTAAAACAGAAACAGGCAGGAGATATTCCTGTCACTAGAGAAATAAAGAACAGAAATGTACCAGATTGTTATCCCAGTCCCCATAGATGGAGTCAATTTGGCTTTCCATCATGCAGCACAGCTCCTGGCCCTTGGCAGATTTTGACCTCTCCCATCCCTCTGTTTGAAGTACCACAGCTTGTGGCAGCCCTCAGAGTACAGGACTGTGAGCTTTCATTGCCTGTGCTTCTTCCTCAATTGTAATGTATTTTATAATCCTCCTCATCTTACTTTCACTAACTCCTCCTGTAACAAAAATGTAGGAAGCAAACGTGAGTCGAGCGTGCTTATTCCACAAGTAGCAGCATGCTATTACTCCTGTATTGAGAGCTGTGCCCATATACACACACAAAAAAATTGCTCTGTTACATGTGTTTTTCTTGACTGTGATGCTTTTTGAGTAATTCCCCTGTTGAGAGCAGGAAGGATACCACAGTAACTTGGATTTTCGTGTTAGGTTTTTTCCCTTGCATGTCCTTTGTACTCAGACCAGATACACATTTCTCTTTTTCTTTTTCTTACTTTTCATGGCTGTCACTACCTTTTCACTTGCTAAGGGATGTCTGTCTCCCCAACTGGGTTTTCTTTTCTTTCACTTTCCTTGTATGATTACAATCCAATGATGCCTTTGGTATATTGTCTTGTGTCAGCAGACTAGGATATATTAGAGGCTGTTGAATAGACAGAATTTAAGCTCAGGATTAAAGTGTGTTTTGATATGTGCAATTTCTCTTTTCCAAGTGGATGATTTATTGATTTATGGATTTTATTCACTACAAAATCAGGCCCCATTTTGTACCTGCAGGTACAAGCTATAGGCTACCTCCTGAACTCTGGATGCCTCACTGCCAGAATTCGAACATCTCCCCATTTTATTCAGGGATAGAAGTGGTGCTGTGTTTCACTGAAAATATAGAAGTAAACCTAGAGAGATTCACATCCCTCAGGGATGGTTTCTTCCACTGTTTTAGAGGGCACCACTACTTTAAACCAAAGAGGCCAGGGAAGTTACTACATCACATGGTGGAGTAGGAATCCCTCTTAAAGGAGTGAGGTTTTCCCTACAGAACAGAGACATTGCTACTGGCACTGCAGGCAGAGACTCCTTGGAGAGCTGCCTTTCCACTGCTCTACAGATGGGGATATATTAATTTTTAGTTATTATTTTGCTCTAGCCTGTGTCACAATGCAGAATGCAAATTGGTGTTGACTAACACCACCTGGGAGGCAAATTAGGCTAAAAGAACAGAATATAATACAATCAAATCTATAGTTCAAATCTATATATTGTAATAACTTTTTGTGCGGAATAAATTTCTAATTTGGCATCGTATTTTATTTCATGAATTGTTCAGTGGAACATAATTTATTCTCTGGAACAACTCAAGGTATTTGAAGAATAGCTGGAAAATTAACTTTTTTCTTTAATGAATTTTTACTATGTTTGCAAGCAATGAACAAACCCAGAGATTTGCAGAGGTATGCAGAAGTTTCATTTTGGGCTTGGGAAATGCCAGTGGAGAGCTGTGCAACAGACATCACAGCTAGAGAGAAAACATGCCTTCTTTCTTCCCTGGAAAACATCTGCCTTGTTCAAAACAGTGGAATTTTCCCCTAAAATCAGCCCCATGGGATCAGATCACCTCTCCAATAGCTCAGGCCCTTATCTGTGACCATGGTCTAGAGTGGATGCTTAAAAAAGACTAAAAAACCAGAACAAATGTAGTACTGCTTTTTTCAGAACACATTCCCAAGATTCAGACACCTCCATCTCAGGAATTTTGTGACCCAGAAGAGCTGTCTCAACCAGAGACAGATTTTTCTTGCACTGATGATTCCATTAACTTCTTAAATGTGTGTGACTTCATATCACCAAAATTCTGTGACAAGAAATGGTGCAGGGTGACAAAAATGACATGCTACCTTTTTTCATTTTCAGACAGTGAGTTTCTCACCTCACTACACAAACCTGCCTTAGTTTACAGGGGGGAAAGAAGAGACATTTTTTCCTTCTTAAAAATTTTTTTCATTCTTCCAATGACACAACAGACTAAGCCTCAGAAACAACATACAAAAAAACAGCCATGTGGAACAACAGCATTTTCCTCATCATTGCTTACACCCCATTTGATAAATTTATAATTTTTGAGTCTTATGAGCCATGGGTTAAATAGAATCAGATGAGTCTGAACAGGAGGATGTTTGCAGAGCTTAAGTGGGAGAAGGTGAACTGGTGACATAGAAGTGGAAAAAAGAGTGAGATGATGTTGTGGTTTAATCCCAGCCAGCAGTCAGGCCCCTCACTTCTCCACCAGCAGGACTAGGGGGAGAATCTGCAAAGTAAAAAGTAGAAGACTTGTGGGTTGAGATAAAGAGAGCCTAATAGGGAAAGCAAAATCCATGCATACAGGCAAAAAACCCACAAGAAATTCATTCACTGCTCCCTATGGACAGGCAGGTGTTGATTCATCTCCAGGAGAGCAGAGCCCCATCCTACAGAGAGTGGTTTGAGAAGACAAACACCATGGTTCCAAGTGTCTCCCCTTTCCTCCTTCTCCCTGATTTACATGCATGGTGTGCAATATCCCTTCAGCTGCCTGGGTGTCCTCTCACCCTCCCAGGAATCCCCATGCCCTCCCCAGCCTGGCTGTAGGAAAAGCAGAAAGGTCTTGTGTCTGGGTAATCCTGCTCAGCAATAACAGGTAAATTATCTCTGTATCACAACCCTGTGCTCAGCACAAACCCAAAACACAGCCCCACACCAGGGAATTAATTCTACCCCAGCCAAAACCAGCACACAGGCAAATAAAAAGAACAAATAAAAGCTAGGAAACACATTTAGCAGTTGTGCTGTTTGACAGAGAAGAGAGCTGAGCCAAAACTCCAGCCCTGAATTCCCTGAACCTTGCCTTCATATATTGTCAAGCCCGTATCACCAAACTCAGTGGTTCAGGTTACTATTCCCACCAACATTTGGCACAGAAATTACCACCATCTTCCAAGGATCCTGGTGTAATTTTTTTTAACACCTGTTGTTCTGGATGCTGCCCCTGCAAGGCAGGCTTGACAAAACTTAATTTATAACCAGGCAGTTAAGTGTGACTTGCTTGGCTTTGCTGAGCAGCACAAGGGAGCTCAGAGCAGCTCCTGGGAAGGGAAAATCCCAGGGCTCTGAGCCTGGACAATCAAATCCCTTTGATTTCCTCAGGACTCTGACCTGATGGTGAGATAGAGAGAGGCGGCCTTGATTCAGTTGTCCAGAAACAGAATTAAATAATGCAAGAATAAGAAGCAATAGCAACCTGCAACAACTTAGCAACAACAAGAAAAAGACAGGAACAAGCTCACACAGGGGTATTTAAAGCTCCCGCTGTGGGGAGGAGTTAAGGCGGGGTCTGAGGGAAGGGCCCAATAGAGCAGAACGATTTGGAATATTAAAATTCCTGCACCAAAAATCGACCTATGGTAACACAAAGAGCTAGGAACTTTCTAGCAACAATTTGCATACTTTGAACTGAGGGAGCACGTGTGTAAGCTTCTTGCTTGCTATGCTTAGAAAGGGGTTTTCCAGGGCGTTAGTCCAGTGTGTTCCTCTTTGCCAAGGAAACCACTCTCTACAGTAAATCTTTTTCCCTGTCTGAACATTTGGCCCCTCACAGCTGCTGCAGGGAAGAAACAACAGCACAAGGAAGGTGGGAGAGGAGGTGTAAACATTCTCCTCTGTCTCCCTCAGACAGCAATGACAGAATTTCAGGATATTTCAGTATCTCTGACAGCCATAGCAAGCCACCCGGGGCCATGCTCATCCCCTTGGGTCTGGCCACACGCTTGGAAAATATTTTCTTTGTGTGCAATATAAACAAATCCTTTCTCATCCTTCTCAAGGTCTTTTTTAGGGTTTTTTTTTGGTGCAGTTCCAGACAGCTAAACCAATGCACAAGTGGGAGAGGATATGTGAACTGGGCGTTCCTTGTGGCAATAATTAGCCAACAACCAGAATTTCTTGGGTGGTCTCTGCCCCTGATGGTCACTAGTGTGAGTATGTAATGAGATGTGACTGTCACAGGCCTAAGGCAAACATCTGAAACAAAAAAAACCAGACTGCAGAGACCAGCTGGAATCATAACCTACAAAATTCAATTTAATCTCTCAATTTTTTATCATGTGGGAATGTGGGGCTCTTTTTTATGATCTTCCCCTTTTTAGAGTGGGACAGAGTAAATTGTTTTTAATTGACTTGATATCTTCTGAAGACACAGAATGACCCCAGTCTTTAACCCGAAAGCATTTTTCAAGAATAAGTTTCAGGAACATATGTTAGAAATTGAGACACTCTGAAGGAAGAAAATGAGAGGAAAAGAGTTCAGAAAATAGAAGCAGATCATAGTAGTACTATAGTAACACACTTCATTTTTCATTTACTCATTTGTGTGTTATTTTAAAAAAATGGTGCTGAGTGATTCCACTGTAAACCGAAAGAAGTGAATGCTATTAACAGCTACTGAGTCCTGAGTATTTTTGAAGGTCAGGTGGTCATTTAGTTATTTAAATATAAGCTTAGAGAAAGAGCTTAGCTTGATAAAAACACACTGCAGGATCTTATGCTCTGTGACTCTTGTAAGATAGCGCCTTATTTAAAATTACCATGTGGTATTTATTCATATCTATCCATGCACATGAATTATTCACACTGTGGATTTGCCCTTTCTGCCCTTTCAGCCTCCTTTCAGTCATGGAGATGTCTGACCTAGAACTTCACCTCACTGTCACCCGTGTGTTCCTGTTGTAGAGTACTAGAGAGACAAAAATACAGTTTCACACTTCATGGGAAGGGAGGAAAGGAGTCTATGAATAATTGAAAATTGTGTGTGTAATTAGCCGTGTGTACTCTTCTTTTGTTGAAATTATGGAAGAAGTTAAACCCAAAATTATTCTGCATTGCCTGCTTCTTGGAGTGGTTGTCTACATGACTGTGATCATCTTGATTTTCCTGAACCATTTTTAAAGTGATGTGTGGGATCTTCTCTATGCCTTCCTCCAAAAGGGTGAGGAGAGGTTCTTGGCTGTAAATCCAAACCAGTCCTTTATTCTCTCTTTTTTTATGTACACTGATTTATATGGACTTGATGACTGAAGGAAAAGCTTTCTTAGACACAGAAGCACAGGAATGAAAAGATATAGAAATAGGATAAATATAGGATGAATAGAATAAGTATAGGATGTAGGATAGAAGGTAGAAAGGGGTATGCAGCCAGGGCTAGTTACCTACCATCCTGTTTATTAGTGCAGTGTGAATCACCTGAAAGTGGAGAGCTCAGCTTGAGGCCCAGAGAGTGTTTCTTAGAATCCAGAGATTCAGCAGGAATACTCCAAATGACATTTCTCTTTCTTCTCCATCTTTCCCTCCTCTGCCACACAGACAGGCCATTATCTGTATCCTCAGGCAATATAACAAGCCAAGTGCCATGAGGACAAAAGCCTTCAAACCTTAAAGCCTGCAATTTGCCTGAGGAAGAGAGAATGAGCAGAAAAGGTCAGACACACAAGCAATGTCTTGGTCCTGATGTTCCTTAGGCTTTAGTGAGCTCCCAGGCAATTGTAATATATATCCAAGCACAAAGGTGCCTTAGGACCCAGCCCTCAGGGATGGAATGCTTTGGGCACAGCCTCCCCTTTTCCAGTGCTTTGAAAGGCTGGCAGCAAGGCTCAGGTCACGTTAAAGAAATCACACTGCAGAAATATTTCTCACCTGGATAAATCATTCTTTTCTCCCGGTGTGACTTTTTTTTTTTGTGCAATGAAACAGTCTCACAGCACTTTGCCCATCTGTGCTATGGAAATCTCTTTTGACCTTGCTGAGTGGCCTGGCCATCCATCACGTCAGGGCTGAGCCACCTGCAAGGAGAGCACTGGGGACTGTCACCTCACTCACCTGCCTCAGTGACTGCAAAACCAGAGCAGAGCCCAGCCCCAGCTCTCCCCATGACAGATATATTCCATTCTCTGCTAGTCCTTAGGCTTTTCCCTTCACTTTCTCCCGATTTGTTTCTCATGGTTCAGTGGAAATGTGAAAGTAAGCATACACATAAGGTCTTATTTACCTCTAGGTGAATATCTGTAGCATCAATCTTGGTAGCAAAGAAAATCTCAATTCCACTACCTGTTTTCCCTGTTCTGTTAGAGCATATATTCACATTTCAGAGCTAAGGAGAGACTGATTTGCTCTTTCCTACAAAGTTTGCTTCACCAGAATATTTCACATCAACTGACTGTCAGGAAACAAAAAGGAGTGGGTAACAAGATTATGACTTAATCCAGCATCTGTTGAAGTCTATGGTCACCTTTCCTTTAGACCAAGACCTAAATCCTTATTCCTAAAAGCAGTTTTGACACTTAATCCTTGGAGGGGAAAAAAGAAAGGGAGTGAGTCAAATACAATAAAACTCTTGACATTTTTGTATTTGAAGGACACATGAACATGAAGGCAAAACCTCTGCTTGACCTACCTATGCAGTAGTTTTCCAAGGAAACTGTGAGAAGGTAAATAGAATGAATCCATCCTTTTGGAAAGTTAAACCTGAGGCTGAAAAGAAGGGAGCAATATAGTTCAAGTTTCAGAGAAGATGCAGCAAAGGCAGAGGGGTGACCTAATAGCCTCAGCTTTCTTAATGTGGTCATAATAATGTTGTAATGGTTTGGGGTTTTTTGGGTTTTTTTTGTTGGTATAAGTAAAGACCTAATCTTGTGATCCTTTAGGATGGCTGTTTAGCCCGCCTGTTTCAGGTAACACTCTCATGCCCATGGCCTGCACAAAATCTGCAGCTTGTACTGCAGATGGCTTCACAGCAGTGCTTGCTGCAGGATGTTCTCAGTGCAAAAGCCATCAAAATAAAACAAAACAAGTTTTTCACATTAGAACAAGTAAAAACTGTCTTTTCCAAGTCATTGTTAGCTCAGGCTGGCAGAGTTCCTTGCCCACCTAACCTTTAGTTCTGTTCACTGTGAAAGGTCAGAACCCTTTGTGCCTGCTGAGAGCCTCTGAGTTTGGCAGAAATTTTGCATGAATGCAGATGTCTACAAAAAGGGAGTTTGTTGGCAGGATCAGGACTTTTTGAATAATTCTAGAATGACAACACAGCTGGAACAAAGAGCTTGACACGTGTTCTGTGTCTATGGGTGGTCATTTATTGCTTTTGGTTTTACACAGAAAACAAAAACATCTGAGGTCATTCTCTCCATCCCTCTCACTACACAATGCTGTGCCATCCTTGGTCAAAAACAGTAGATATCCAAGTATTTTACCTTCAAACTCTGGACTCTAGAGTCATAGTAACACACATGCTTTTCTGCCTTTTCTGCCTATAGCTATTTTTATAAATAGATAGCCAGATGAGTTCTAGATTTCAAATTTCCTTCTAGGAAAAATAAAACCCATGTATACTATAGCTTGAAAAACACAGAAAATAAAGGAGCTTCCTACTTCCTGAAAACTACATCAATTAATGTTGTCCTTCCAAGTTTTTGCTGCCTGTTTTTAGTACTGCAATATTTAAGCTAAGCTGATAACCTGTGAACAGCTCAGGTCAGCAGGAAGAGAACTGGCCTTGACTGATGGGAGAGTGCACCAATCTCTCAAAGCTGGCATTTAGAGCAGAATTAATCTCATTTAATAAAATTTATATTTGGAAGGTGTCCCTGTCCATGGCGGGGGGTTTGGAATTAGATGCTCTTTAAGGCTCCTTCCAAACCAAACCATTCTGTGACTATGATTTGATTCTGTGATATATAAAAGTAAGGTGACTGCTCAAAGGCGATAATTTAAATCCTCATTTTAACTATTTTAGACTTTCATATCAGTCAGGTAGCTTGAGCTGCCTATTGCAAATGTGTGATGCTGTCTTTTGACTACAGCCAGTGTTTAAAACAAGTTCCTGATGCAGTTAAAAGCATGAGAGTTAAATGAACTCTTATTTGGGTGGATAAATGGCTTCCCTCCACAGCCTATGACTACACTGTAGAGTGACAAAAAAATAATAAACTACCTTCAAACAAATGGGTTTTATCAGTATCATTTTAACTAATTGCACTTCTTAGAAAAAAAAAATTCTAGCTTCTTCATGAAAGAGGAAGTTTTTAAGTGATTTATATTGTTGTCTGTATTGCTCTTAAATAGGTGATGTTTTCCTTCAAGACAGAAAAAAAGAAGAGGCAGCTGACCTCTGCTGTGACATAACCAAACTAAAATGCATCTGATTCAGAGAAGTATTTAATGGGACTCTTAGATGCAGGGATCAACTTGTTTTGCATTTGTGCTGTGTGTGAGACATTGGATTCTTAACCTGTCACTGATTGCAAGTAGTGTTATAGTAACAATGTATAGTCAGAGTTTGTCTTTGCCTATAAAAAATAGTTCAGCAGAGTTCATGGAAATGAGACATTGTCTGAATAGATAAACATGTCAGGTTTGTTACCATCTCCAGTGCTATATATAATAGAGCTATATAATTCCCTGATAGATGAAATCGGGGAATTATTTTATCTCCACCTCAGTTTTGATTTTATACCATTTTTTTTCTGCTGGAGATTGACTGTAGCTCTCTGCTAGTAAAAAATAGGATGCAAATCTGATCCAGAGCATCTTAAAATCAGGAGTAAACAGCCTAATAATAATTTATTATATGTGGGTTCCTACAGTATGGCTGAAGACTTTTCTAAAAACCACAATTAAAAGAAAGCCCCAGCCAAGTGCCAGAAGCCTCTTTTGTGTTTGTCCACTCTCAGAAGTGACTCATCTCCCAGGCCAGCCCAGGAGTGTGTGCTGAAACACAGCTCCTCCATTATTCAGATTATATCAGCTGAACAGTTCAGCTTTGCTAACAAAGGAGGTGGCAAATGTCTCTCCCTTTCCCATTAAAATCTTCTGCAATTGCCTCAGTGTGTGTGAGTAGATATAATAAGCAGATTGCAGAAATTAATTAATTATGAGAGTTAACTTTTCACTTTCGCCCTTCGCTGAACCTCCTTTGTTCCTTAGCCTTGGCTTTTGTAAAACTGAAGTTATTTCCCAGGGTGTGTGGCTTTTAAGATGATTGTGTCCTGTGTTTAGCTGCTACAGCACACCAAGCACGTGGAATGGTTTTAACATGGAGTTTTTAATGAATCCCTGGGAATAAAACACCCTCAAAAACAATACTTCAGTAGGTGAGTAATTATATTCACTGCAGCAACAAAACTACAAAAATACTACCAAAAAAAAAAAAAAAAAAAAAAAAAAAAAAAAAAAAGAAAAAGAGAAAAAGCATATATTTCATATTACATTTTAAACCATCTTTAACCACAGCCATTTGCTGATAGGCAAATTTGGATAATGGGTGCTTTCTTCAAGGCTGTGAGTGAATTATTTCAGACTTCTGGATGATTTGCTAGAAAGATGTGTTAAAATGCTGGTAATTTGAACACCAGCAAGCAGTTTGCCTGCTCCTCTCAACTTTTCTAATAAATGCCATCACCTATTCTGTATTGCCCTCAGCTTCTCACACTTGTGTCAGAAGGAAATGAGAGATTTTTAACACAGCCAACGAGTTCAGTGCAAAGTGGAGAGGGGCAGAATTTCCCTCAGGTCTTAATCCCAGTAAAGGTTCAGGGCACTGCATGGTTGTAATCAGTCACTTGTCTTTCTGAATTACTTTATTCAAAACCATGGGCAGCTCTGTAATGTCTTCTTTTTTCTACCATCGGACGAATATTATGTGGCAAGAAAGCAAAATTAGAAAAAGGGGCGATAAGGAAAATAAGGACAGAAGATTTATACCTAGAGTTTCTGCTTGTAGGCCTTGTTGCTGACTTTATTCAGTATATGGTTAAATTATCAGTATTACTTCCCTATGGCTTTAAGATTTAGATGAGCTGATGTTTGCAAAAAATTTCCTTGTGGAAAACACTGCCATTTTCAGAGAGTATTGAAGGCTGTAAATGAATTCATGTCCTGGAACTGCTACTTCCCTTCTCCCAATTTCCAGTTTTAATCAGTCCTGCTGATTGCAGCACCACCCCTACCCTGGCTGAGGCACCATCTCCCTCCCTTCCTTGCTGATAGAGAGGATGAGGAGGAATTGGGTACCAGACTTGAGGCTTTTAAGGCAAAAGAATGAAGACTGATGGTTTCAGACCCAGTAGTCAAAGTCCCTTTTCTGCTGCTAATGATCTGTCTGGGAGGCAGTAAATTATGTCTGTATTTCAGCCAGAGCCATTCTATGACTTTTAAGGTGAAGTGGAAATCCCTAAACTAGGAATAGTTGTAATCTCCAAAGTCCAAAGTCTGAAAAAAACTTTTTACATTTGTCGAAGGTTCTTTCAAGGCTTTGTGAAAGCCACCTAAAAATTAGGACAGGAACAGAAGTCCTATGATCTTTTCATATTTGAATGTAGAATAATTTTTATAACCCTGAATCCAGAGAGAATTTGAAAAAGATGCTAATGGACAGGGCAGCTTTCAAAAAAGGATAAAAAAATAAACTGTCTCGTACAGCCATAGGAATATTCAGCTCTAGGCTGCAGAGTGAGAAGCATAAGACCCAGTAAGAATAAGAACAGAATAATATTAAAGTTTTATGCCAGCAGGTCAATCTGTGTGAATTTCTGTGCATTCACACACACACACTCCTGTGTATTTACTAACTCTGGATTTTGAGACAGTTGGTGGCTCAGCATCTGAATATAGTTGAAAACAATCATTCCTGATCAGGTTAAAGCTCCAATTGTCCTTGTATTCTCTGTCAATAAGTGATAGAAAATGTCTGTATAACAGCAAGGTCAGAAAGGCATAAAATGGTACCACTTTCCTGTTAGAGAAATCTAGAATGAGAAATTGTCTCTTTTATGGATCTATATACTATATATTTGGCTTTGGACTAAGCCAAGCAGCAATCCTGCAACATCTGGAATTTTTCCATACTACCAGACTTTGTGGCAGTAGAAAATACCCTGAAAAACAAAGAAAATAAAAATATTTCCCCATTTTCTGTTTTCCTTCTTGGGCACCAAGAAAGGGTTGATCATGAGCAGGCTGCAGAGGCTGGTCCCAGTTAATATATATGCATTTATACAGGATGGATATTATGGGAGCTTACTAGGATGAGCTAGAATAAGCTGTGATCTGCTTTTGGAAAATGTTCATAAAAAACTGAAAAAAGGATTTAAACAGTTTTCCTGCAGTGTGCTTTAGCTGTTCTCTGACTGTGTAAGAAACATTTACTTTCCCAGTTTGGTGAACTTAATTTTTTTTTTTTTTTTTTTTTGCCTAAACAATTTAGCAAATTCACTTTAAAATTTGAAGATAACTGTGAGTTAGTCAGAACTACAATTTTAGGAAAAAAAAAAAGTTTAAATAATCTTGGCCACCTCTCTAGCAGACTTTGCAGTTCAGGTAATTTTGTAGATTGATTTACCACTTCAAACTTTGGAATTTTCCCCAGAGATCTGCAACATTGACAGAGTTTTTAGGACCACAGTCACTGCAGATTTAGGATATAGTCCAGCACCCATTAATTCAGTGGAAAACCTGCCTTTTATTCAGAAAACACTGACTCAGAAACCTATTAGCACTGATTTGGAACTACAAACTATCGTAGTTTGTGTGGTTCTGATCCTGTAACTGTGTAAGATATAAGTTAATGTCCATCTAGTTGAAGTATGCCAATGGAATTAAAGGAGTAACAACACCATCTGAAAAGGGCATTTGTGGCATGTTTTTTGCAGTTTCACCTTTGTTGCCAAAGGTCTGCAATTACATGAATTAAGGTGACTTAAAGCTCCTTGCCAGGCTGCAGACACAGGATAAGGGCAGCTATCCATCAGTCTGCTGACTGCAGCATGATACAGATGAAGCAAGGGAGTCTGGGTGTTTAACAAATTGCATTGCTTATTTAATTTATATAGCCTTGACCTTAACTGCCTCCATAAAGCAACTTCTGTTCCGGCCACAGGCAGGGGTTTGTTTCTTCCAGCAGGTTCCCTTTCAGTGCTGAGCTCCACCATCTTCAGCAGTGCTGCCACCCCAGCCCTAATTCCAAGGAAATTCAAGTGAAATCCAAGCCATCCTCTTTGGATGACCCTTGTTCATTCACAGCTGGGAGTGGCATAAAGAAGACTGACCTGGACAGAAGGTTGAGATTCTATCCTTGTTAGTGTCCAGTCTTTTTCACCATGATAAAGAGGGCATAAAGCCCCTATTCTGAAGAGAGAAATGCTCCCACCTCCTTTGAACTCCTCCTGCTGCCACTGAATCTGCCTTGACTGCTGCTGCAGTGACATTCAGCTCTCAGCTAACCAGAAAATAGAGTTTTGTAAAAAAATGGTAATGTCTACAGTGTAAATGCTTTCCTTAAAATAAAATCAAATGTGTTTTGTTGGTTGCTTTTCTTACAAATAATTTGAGTTTGGAGAGCTGTTTAGCACTTAAGTACTGCCAAAGAGAAAACAATTTTTGTTCTGAGTACACAAAGACATGATCCTGAGCAGGAATTTTCTCTCTTCAAAATGCTAATTAAACAAAACAATGAATTTTGATAAATAAGTACATCTACAAGTTCCTGGCCTTGGGGAAGTGTCACCACAGCACTTACTGTTTGCAAGAATGAGTATCTCACATAAACACTTTCCCCCTATTAAAAGATACAATGCTTGTATTTGAAATTAAAACAGCTGTGAGGGGCTGTTTGTGTGTGTTTGTGTGTGAGGGTGTTTTTCAGATGAGGTCTGAAAGTAGAGAGTCAATTAAATGGAAAAACAAACAAGGAGATGGATACTATGAGAGGAAGATGTGCAGTGCAACTGTGTTGGAATTGGGAAAACCAAAAATGCCTGGAGAGGTTGCCTCCCCAGCTGTGCCTCCATGAGTGTCTTTTACATTTGCACTTTTCAGGGCAGTTGCAGACGTAAGTGAGATCTGATATTTACTGGAAGTGGTTCATAAAGACATTTAGAAATGGTCTGTATCTGTCTTGTAATTCCAGTATCTTTCCTTTCTCCAAAGGTCAGACCAATGTTTGCTAATGTGGAGGTTTTTATTTGGAACCTGGCGTATTGGGCAGAATGCAACAGAGAAACAGCAGGATAAAAACCTCCCTGCATGGAATCACAAAGTCTTAAACCTCATATAACAAAGTTTGTTTAACTTGATTAGTTTAACTAAGATATTTAACTTCATTAAGAATAAAAATACTTTCCGAATTTAGTAAACTTGATTTTCTTAAATTTGATTGTGATGGAGGTGTGACACCCCAAGGAACTGTACAACCAGTGCCATTAAAGGAGTTTCTCCAGGTTGGTGTGACACCAAGCAGTAGCACACAGAACACTGAGAGTCCTAAAACAATTGCATGTTTAGTTATTTATTTTCCAGTAAACATCCAGGTTTTGCTTAACAAAACCACAGAATCATTTAGGTTGGAAAAGGACCTCCTGAGTGAGTCACCACATCTATCACAGGCATCCAGTCCCAGAAATTCCATAAAAAGGTAAGATGTTAACACCTTAAAATGAGCTAATGCTTCTACATTTTTTTATTCTCTCATAAGAAGCAGGTTAATATTTATTCAGAACTTTTCTATACACCTTTCATTAACATTCATTGGCATTTGCATTACTTTATTCTTTGCACTAACAGTAGAGAATATAAATATTTTGTATGTATACACATTTAAATAGAAAAAGTGAAAGCCTTTAAGAGATGTAGAAAAAACCCCACTATTTTTATTATTTTCATTAAAATATTTTTTCCTTCCCTTCCTGATCTATCATTAGCACCTTTTGATAAGACTGTACACTGTACTTTATCAAGTTACAGTCATAAAGGCCTACATGTAGCAATTTTCATGTTGTTTGTGAGAAGAGGAGGAAATACAATGGGAATCTTATGGTTTCTAAGGCACAAACTTCTTGTGGACTTCCCTGATGGCTCACAGACTCAAGAGGGAAAATGAATATGTCAGTGTTCCTCAGTGTGACAAAGGACAGATTCCTCACGGTGCTGTAGAGAAACCCTGTCACCACCCTGGTAATAAATTGCCATGATTTAAACTTATCAGAGCAGGCCTCTCCAAGCCCTAATGGAGAGTGTATGGGGTTGATGTAGGACCCATATGCAGAGCTGTCACAGCCTGACCTCTCTTCCCACAACAGCAGTGGGCTTTGATTGCACCCTGCACACTCCAGACATATTTTTCTCCCTGTCCTGCTCCCTGCCAGATTTGGACTCCAGAGATGCTGAATGTCAGCTCACATTTTAGCTCCTGACAGCAGGCTAAGGGCAGCAATGTGAAAAGGGGATGTAAAACCTGTTTTAAAATACTTCCATGGGTGGAAAAAAGGTAGTGGTGTGTTTAGAGGAGAAGGAGTGTTTGTTTCACTGGGGCTGGGTGAGGTCCAGTACTTGTCGTGGCTGCAGATCACTAAGGACAGATGTGTGCCAGTGACCCAGCCCAGATGGGGGCCAGTGACCCACCCCAGATGGGGGCCAGTGACCCACCCCAGATGGGGGCCAGTGACCCACCCCAGATGGGGGCCAGTGACCCACCCCAGATGGGGGCCAGTGACCCACCCCAGATGGGGGCCAGTGACCCACCCCAGATGGGGGCCAGTGACCCACCCCAGATGGGGGCCAGTGACCCACCCCAGATGGGGGCCAGTGACCCACCCCAGATGGGGGCCAGTGACCCACCCCAGATGGGGGCCAGTGACCCACCCCAAATGGGTTCCCACTGACCCACTCCAGATGTGTGCCAGTGACCCACCCCAAATGGGTTCCCACTGACCCACTCCAGATGGGTGCCAGTGACCAGCCCAGATGTGTGCCAGTGACCCACTCCAGATGTGTGCCAGTGACCCAGCCCAGATGGGTGCCAGTGACCCACCCAAATGGGTGCCAGTGACCCACTCCAGATGGGTGCCAGTGACCCACTCCAGATGTGTGCCAGTGACCCAGCCCAGATGTGTGCCAGTGACCCAGCCCAGATGTGTGCCAATGACCCACCCCAGAAGGTGCTGGTCCCCATCCAGCCTCCTAGACAGGTATCTGTGTACAGTTGGTGCTGAGGGACATCTTTGGACAGTCTGGGCAGAGAGACTGAGGTCTGAGCCACCTGCTGAGACTGAGCTGTCCTCTCACCCTGCTGCAACGAGGCTGAAATAAATTGGCAAGAAAATCTTCCCTTCTGCTACCTAAATATGAATTTTGTAACTTGTGTTTCCAATATCTTCCCTGGGTAATAGAGCCTTCAGAAAGTATGACGAATTTTATATTCTTGCAAAAGCTTCACAGACTTTTCAGCAATCTATATATATTTATTTATTAAAGGAGCAGCTCTGGGAGATCCAGAGTTAGAACTGAT